>JAPYZJ010000098.1:0-74587 GCA_030522765.1 Ophioninae sp. B BG-2022a
ATTCCGTGGTGTACAGACTTTTTTGTTAAAGTGTGTACACCAAGGCCTCAGAAAAATCGGCCTCCCGCTCACTGGTTGATGCGCCAGCCAGAGCACGGCAAAGCGGTCATCGCACCGAGTATCAGCCTCTTTCGATGCTGCTTGACTTCAGTGATCGCCCGAGCCGCACTCTGACCGCCCAACCACCAGCGTCAGTTAAAATTCGTTTTAGTATATTTTGGTTACACTTTCCTGATGTCTGGATCCTGAACAGTTTCTTTGATTTTTATAGTTCGGATTTCCCAAAAAAATTATATTCAATTTCGCATCATTGGGGTGCAATGAAATTGGTTTTTGTGAAGATGAGAATTTTCAAGATCTTAGTTTGGACATTGGTAATTGAATTTAGCAAACAATGTTTGGTATAATTAAAAAAAAAGAGAGAATATTAATATGAACTATTTTTGTACCCCGATGGTGCAAAAATTTCAAACCTTAATAAATTGTTCATTGAGGAAACCATCAATTTCGTTGCATTGCAAAGATTTTTGCATTGATGTCGAAGTTCGCATTATTGGAACCCAATTGAGCTGAATCCTATTCCGTTGTATAAAAGTTTTGTTTGGCTGATTCAAACCACGAAAATGAATGACATGTTTTTGCATTACCTCATTAGAGATCTGCAACAGTAATTAACAAACAAAAAACGTTCGAATATTTTGCGAAACCTTTGAATGCCTTTTTTTTTGTTTTTTTTTTCATTTTTTTGGTAGATTTCATACATTTGTTACCGTGAAGTACATACAGATACGAACGTCTGTCAGGTTCGTTTCGTGTTGCTATTTCTGATTACGTTGTACCTTCCAGAACTGTCTGGACGAGGAGATCCCCCACTATATACACGTGTACGTTTTTGTATATATATATATATATATGTATGTCGAGATACCGGATAATAGTTTCTCAGCACCATAGCACGAGTTTACTAAACGGTCGGGCACGCCCCAGCGTCCGTGTGAAACGAGTATAATCTACTAGAGTTGATCACCAAGTATCTACCCTTCCGATTCTCTATCTCTTTCTTTGCATCCTTCTCAGTCTCGTGCTGTCTCGGTCGTGTCGACGGGCCACTGATTTCACGAGCGTTCGAAACCCAACAAGGAAGATCCTATGATCTCACAGTATGCATCGTCGGAATGCACTATAAATACATTTTTCCAATCGATAATTTTTTCCGATATTTCAAGGCTACGAGAATTACCTTTCTTCAAGGTTTTCCTTACAGACCTGAAGCCTGTCAACGGAGATTTCGAATCGAAACGAAAAGGGGAAAAGAAAACGAAAATAGAAGACAATTTTCGTTGCGTGCGACTTGAAAAGTGAAAAGCAATTAGAAAAAGGCTACCACTGATGTTTGTCGTGTATAAAAGCGAATCACTGAAAAATCGATTTCATTTTTGACATTTGTTATTTCGTACGACACTTGTCATCTTTTCAATCCGTTGTATCCTGTTATCAAAATGCATCCCTTACGTAGAATACTTTTTCCAGACATCTCTCATCACCTCGTTTTTTGCTTAACAATCTTTAGCTCTCAGGTAAAATACCTCGTGTACTCATTCAGCTATGTCAAAATGAAGAATAAGAAAGAGAGAGTGAGACATAAAAAAATGTACTGGAGAGGATGATTCCGCGGTAGCTTTTCTCGCACGCCCCGAAGCCTAAGGGGTCTCTGACAAGCGAGGTGCAAACGTGATGCAGTTCTCTCGCCCTCTTGTCGGATTGGAGTACATAAAGTGCGGAAATCCTCTCGCTAGCCACTGCAAAGTAGACGGAGAAAATCTGACCAGAGATATGCGCACATAGACACACAAACACAGACAGGCACAAACGTATGCATATGCAGAATAGCTAGAAGCGTTCTCCGTGATGCTGGTGGATGTTGGAGGGTTGAAGTGAGGGAATATGGGCAAGATGGTATCTCTGTTTGATCGAGGCGAAACGCTTCCGTTCGAGGGTTGTGTATGGAAACGTAACGATACTCTGTCTCACTCATGGTGAGACGTATACGGTGGTGGTTGGTATGGTTGAAGGTGATACGCTGACTGCACCAGCGAGAGAACCGCACGGCAGTTTGTACTCGCAACTTGTGTGTAAGAGCCTTCAACAGCTGCCGGCTATACGCGATGATGATAGCACTGCTAGGGACTGACTATGAAAGTAGAAGAAGAAGAAGAGTTTCATAGCGAAAGCATTTATGAAGACGTACTTACCGATACGTATACGCCTTGTAGATGACACGGTTTTGTCTTCAATTTTTTTTTCGTTGAGCGAACGTTATTCTTATTATCGGTGTTATTTTTGACCTTTGGTACTATTATCCTCAACGCTATCCGACTAATACACATGCTTTGATATACATTTTGTCTAAAGTGAATTTGTCTGTTTGGGTTCAAGCTTTCCAAGTGAAAAGCAAAAATGTGGGTTTTGGGATATTTTAGAGCTTACGACTTATTGTTATAAAAAATCCAATTTAGACAGCCAACGAAGCAGAGCCATACAAAAAGCTGCTTGATAAATTCTAATTGTTGTAACAAATTGGAGTTGAAGTTTTCATCGTTGGAACGCAACGAAAGTTCTTTAAATTTTTTTTTTCAATTATTGACCAAATTTACATTTTGCAAATCGGTCAAATTCGATGAAATATTCGACGAATTATACAAGATCGACCATTTTCGTTACGTATCAACGATTTATCATATTACGAATCGAGGAAAAAGTACGCTTCAGGTCATGCCTAAAGTTCGTCGATTATTACGTTCTTCACGCTTCCCGCTGATACCATGATGGCGTAATGATCGTCAACGTCACGATAATCTCTCTTGATTGTTACCCACGAGCATTGTGCGGTAAGCCGATTGACGAGAGACAAAGGAAAATTGAGCTGTGCAATCGCCACGTCCAAAGGCTCTCTCAGGCATTGACATGACGCGGGCACATACACAAGTCCGTGATAGACAGCCACCTGGACTGGACGCCGCGATATTCTTATGCAAACATGGTAACCGGGCCACGAGCTGCAATAACATATTTAATGCTGATTATGTCCATTAACGGCTCTCGAGTATGCGATTACATCAGTCTCACGGCCGTACTCTTGACCATATCGAACCCTCTTATCCGTTCCGCCACATCTATGGGGAGATTGGGTGTGTACGCTCCGTTCTTGACGAAAGTGGAACGATGCTTAGCACTGCCTCCCCGTAGAGACTTTTCTCTCACTTGTGCTCTCTTAGTACGGCAAAAATCATTCTCCCGAACGATCGTACCTGCTAATTCCAAATTGCGAAATTTTGCATTAGCGTTGACGAAAAATGTACAGACATAAGCGTATGTGGATATGGACCACTCAACGCTGGAGCAGTCAACAAGATTGATATCCGAATGAAATTGTAACGTAGTTAACGCAAAGTATACGAGACCCACTTTGTTGATCCGCACGAGAAAATTATGTACCGTTCGTAGGCTACAGGCGTTGGAGATCGGACTGTATCTGGTACTTATTACATGTAACGTCCTACGCACTGCCCGGAGAACTTGTACGTCGATGAACTTAAACGTGTGAGCTAATGTGATATATATCTTATGGTAGCGTCCTGACGACGACAGCGCACACAAACTACACATATTTCCTTCTCCCAACTCTCGCTTCCTCTCTCTCTCTCTCACCCACACGTAGAGTCCCACAATAGAGGCAGGCAATGAATTATGGCCTATTGGCTTCCGATAAATTAGCTTTCGGCGTATCGGAGAATCCGCACATAGACTTTACGATCTCACATCTCTCGGTGGTATATCTATACACTATCGGTTGTAACTATAGCTTTACCGTTGCGTCATTGGTAACGAGGTGGTTGATCGATCCCAATCGAATAAGGTAACACTGGGAGACTTTAGGTCGTTATTTTCGTTGGCGGAGATTTTACTGGGTATAATGGGAAATGCGTGTTCATAAATTTTTGTGAACTACCGTAGGTGTACCCTGTTGGGCTGAACTAATTATCCGTGCTTCTGAATAAGTTTCACAGTAGCGGCAGTGGTCGCGCAGGTGGTCAGAGGAAAATACGTATCTGTTGAAAGAGGTTGAATCTAGCCGCAGGTGCAGTAATCAAATACGTCAATTCTGGTGACGACGAAACTTCGACGAGCCGTACAGTGTTCCGGGTTTCGATTCGAGAATTTTAGCTCATTATGAACCAATCGTTACGAAAATCCAGTCTTTTTCTTTACAAAATTATGAAAAACATTACCCAATATTTGAGATGACATCATGATTTTAAAGGTATTTTTTTATTCACGTGTTTGGAAAAATATTTTGAAACCTAGAAATATAAGTGAGTTCTCAATAATATAAAGTGCTTACCGAACAATTATTCATTCCAGCACTTTATAATAATCCTGCTACTTCCTTATATGCACCGTTCTCAGTTTGCAGTGGTTCTTTTCTTGCTTTTCGGCCTTCTTTTGATACCAATGAGTCGCGTCTGTTCTTGTACACACTAAAAGCTTTGCATGTCAACTACCATGCCTACCTTGTTCATGACAATAAAAATGGGTCGGGCGATCGATCTTGGACTCATGAAACCTAATTGAACTCAAATTTCGTTTCAAAATTTCACTAGCGTATTTTTCAATACCTATACGAACAATTTATTTTAAAAAAGTATCCGATGCTTCGAACATCATGATGTGGTTGTTTTCCCTTAAAGAACTGTTGAATTTCGAATCGCTGAATCGAGGGAAATTTATTTGCATCAGTAATAACGTTTTTCTGCACGTTTGCAACGTATGTTTGAAAAAAGTGTTCGTAGTAGCGAGCTTCGCAAGCTGAGATCGGGGGAACATAAAAAAGCCACGTACGTCAGTACAGTGCATCGTTCAATATTCGGGAAGGGTCTAGGCTCACGAAGTCGCGTGAATCATGCAAATCGCCCACGGATATTCTCCCCATGCGGACTATATGCGTGGGTGTGTGCGTGTGGACACGAGAAGGACACACAGTCAGCCCGTCAATCTCGATTACCTTCATGCGGTTTATGGTATCTGACAGGGAGCCTCAACAACTGATGTATTAATGAATGACAGAGCCACACAATACGATGTGCGCCCGTACGAATCAACTGTGACTACATGACAACGAGAAGAAACGGGAGCGAATTAAAAGATCTTGGATCGAGCAAAACAAAAAAATATCAATTGAATTTGCACGAATGTTAATTGATGCAAAAGTAATATTAACGGTGGACATTCAGTTCTTGGGACAAAAAAGAATTGATTTTAATCAAGTGAAATGTGCCGAACTGTCAATCGATTAATTGGCCGTTTTGATTTATCGTTGCGATGAGGTGCTCGTGAACACGGCAATTTTTTGTTTTTTTTTTTTTTTTTTTTTTTTTTTTCATTTCTTTCTGTTCAATAACCGGACAGACAACACTTCTCACCGGTGGCTCACGACCGTGCTTTCATATCAGGTCTCGGATTGTGCGAGTCTCGAAGGAGAATGGGAAAGTGAGCGCAAGCGAATCTGAACGGTACAATATCGCTTACCGCTCAATGGAAACGTAAAAAAAAAAAGCAAATAATAAGTGGAGCAAATTACGTATACGCGACAATGACACACCTCGGGCACTTTCGCGACACACGCGACAACCGGAGCAACGGCAGCGACAATGAGAAGTGATAGGGACGATGGGAGGGGGAAAAGTCAACTTATAAGGTGAGGTACACACTGCCGAGCCCTTGCCAACTATTCATAAATAAATTTTAATGAAACTGTCCACATACCTGACACACTAGGAATATAGAACGATATGGAGAACGCACCCGTTCCTTCATACCGCGCACCGTACATGCCACATTGATTTTTTTTTTAATTATCCGGGATAATTTTGCAATTATTTGTGAGGCGTATGCTCCACACCTCGTCGAAACTTCAGCCATTCTTTATTCTCACGCAAAACTTTTTTTTTTACTGGGTTCAAAACTAGATCGACTTATCGCGAGAACGAATCGTTTATTACACATTCGGATTGGGGGTAAACTTGCCGGAGGTTTTTTTTCGAATGTTAATCTAGTATGACGAAAGTACAGTTACTTTTTATTCATTTTTCATGGAGGATAAAAAGATAAATGAAATGATTAATAAATAACGAACATTATTCAATTTCTTGAACACATATTCAAGAACATACTGCATACTTATTATTAATATGAATACAGTATGTTAGAGGCGCTCCTTAAGGGCACAAAAAGATGGCGAGCCTGCAAATACGTTATTTTCCGGTGCATTTTTCGGCAAGATGAATGAGTTTAATATTTGCCACTTTGGAATATGAGGCTAATATATACTTTCCAATTGCTCGAATTTCTTCTCATACATATATGTTCCTCAATTTACAACACAAAACTTACAACCCGATTATTTCGAAATCATTTTTGTTTAAATTGTAACATACTAAAGATTATTACAAGAAAATATTTTGTTAACATTTCGTTGCACTGCAAAAAATCAAGCTGCAGGGCTATAAAAAAAATCAGCCCTGAAACTGTATCGAAATAATTTTTTTGCCATCTGTTGCGATGTCATCTGCCTACATTTATCAGTAGATACCAATAAATCATTTAACAACCGGTCGAAAATATATATCTTGTGAAATACTAAAAATATAGAAAAATAAATTTCGTCGTGCTGCCATGATGGGAACTTCAGAACCATTAAAAGAAACGGTCTCGGAAGCATATCCAAAGTACTTTGCTGCCAATTCTTGAAATCCATATTTATCAGGTTTTGCCAATGGAATCATTTATCAACTGGTCCGAGATTCAAACATCCTGACAATTCTTAAAGCCAAGTGTTTTATAGGATATTGCTGACGGAGAGTAAATGCACGCTCCCATATGTATTGGGCAAGAGCCAAGGGAGGCTCTTGCCCAATACCTATGCCTCTCATTGCTGGAAAGCGCAACGAAACGAGACGAGATGGCACGCACCAGGCTATGCGGCAAGATTTTAGCTTGCCACCGTATAGGGGCACAATCCCGCGTCTATTGACAGCTCGTGCGTGGACTCGAACGCGTTTCCGTGTGCACCAACGAGGATACCAGACCCGGGGCACACGAAAGAAACTCTAGTCAGCGAAAGGCCGACCAAGAGAAGTTCTCTTGTTTCTTCACAGTCATATCGTTATTAACGATATACCATTACCCTTGTTACGAATTTACCATGCCTGACGTTTAAATTTGTTATCCCGTCAGAGTTGAGTTTTTTTTGTTCGTAACGAAGCCATATTACTTGTTCCTTTTCTCGAGTGCGAATAATCTTGAAGTAATATGCGAGTTGATCGTTTGAGCGTAGGATCGTTTTATTGGTAAATCTCTTGGGAATTAATCGTGAGAAAAATACCTGCTCGAAAGTTATGTTTTATTTTTTTGAAAGCCTCAAAAGGTAGAACGAAGTAAAAATATTTTTTATGATAAAAGTACTTGGGATTAAGTTTGAAGAATGTGCAGACAGGTGATTCATATTCTTGCTGGATTTGAGGTTTTGTGAATGTAAAACGTACGGGCTAACAGTCCATACCAAAAATGAATTTTTAGTAGAATAATAACCATTTCATGTGACTGAATACTCTGCTCGAATGTTGAATATTGAAAGCCTCGAAAGCTACATTAATAGTACATAGTACCTATTTCAGGCAGTCCTTATATTGGATGAATTACGAGTTTTTTCAGAAAAAATAAATATCCATTGATCACAGAAAAACTTATAAATCTCAGACGTAGGTACTGTATGAAATTAAAGTTTGGGTCGGTAGAATACAATAAAAATGAATATTCTTGTGTTACTATAATCTCTTCTCGAAATTTTTGATCACAAGAAATCCTCAACTATTTATCAAAATACTAATGGAGATGATTGTATTCTGCAAAAAATATTTCGTATAATAATAATATAATATCGAAATATATTTTTTAGAGTACTTACGATCATGTCCATGAATATTTTGAACAATATTCGAGGATTTCTTGTGATTATAGAATAAAAGGAATGGAATAATAAAACAGGCATTTTCCTGGATACCGAAGACGGAAGAACATTGTTTACTCGTTGGAGGGAAAATACATGGCGTATTCGTCTAAGGATAGAAATATGGTAGGGATCGGAAGCAATGTAAGATCGGGTGTATCGCACGCTATTTCTTGAGGTTCTTTGCCCCCTTGACGGAGAGCAGGATGCAGTGAAATCCATTGGACACATAATAGATATACTTATATGTGTGTATATATATCAGGTCTGAACATATATGCGCGTTGAGATATTTAGCTGCGATCGGAAAGAACAAGCTGCTGGTCTAATCGCCGATCGACGTACGCCGCTTGCTCCTCTTTCTCAGGAGTGAGAAAGCGAAACAGTGAGCGAGAAAGAGAGTCCTGTTTGCCGCCTACTCTATATGTGTTCTTCAGGCTCGCGGGTTGAGAGGCGAGAGATCGTGTGAGCGTCCGCGGTGGCCGCACAACTGAATCACGCTACTAACTAGACACTTCGACTGGGCACTCGCTCAACGCCGAAGACCACCATGGAGCACCATCGAGGGACGTATATTCGCGTATAAAAGGGATAAAAGGCGCGGGCAAAATACCCCCCCGTGAAGGAAACTGGTGTACGTTTAAGCACGCGCTTAGATCCAAAGCCGTCGTGCAATCGGCCTGAATAGAAAACAGCTTGTACGGTAAACAGTTCTTGATACCCAATCCATCAAATATTTGTCTATTTCAACGAAAGTGTTTTGGCTTGCCGATTATTTCACCTCAGTGCAAATAATCCCTCTGGACAGAGCTCGGGCATCATCATAATTATTTATTTAACAATCCTGAGCTGCAAACAAGAATTTATATCTTTGTTTCAAAGAACAGTCAATTGATAACGTTTGAAAACAGAAATCGGCTGATAATGGGTCGAAATTCAATCCAAGTTCCAAGCTCCATACATGGGTTTAGGAAGAGCAGTTTACCAAAGAAAAATGTGATTCTTACCCTAGAAGAAAACTTCTCTGCGTATACGTTCAATTCTCATATGTCGTAAGATCAGACCATCCGTATGACGCGCTTGTATTACGCAATAACTCAAGCTACGTGGTCAAAATCTATGTTCAATGACAACTGTTATAGCATCCCATACGTTCGAATCTATTCGCAACGACCGGTGCGTTCACTGTACTTGATCTAGAAGTGCGATTTAGATGGAAAGTGCTTGATAAATATTTGTCATCTTTCATGCACGAGAAAGCTAGACCCCGGATGTGCACATCTTCCGATCAGTAAAAATGACGATAATAATACAAATAATACTAATAATAATAGTGATGATAGCAATGATGCAAATATCTTCCCATAAAAATGCATTTCTCGATGTTTTCATCAATCGAAATCTCTTCTTGATGGAATGGTAGAAAACGCATGGTTTAAAGAACACATCGTGCCATCGCAATTAGGGTCTTGGCAAGATTTTTCCCGGCATCGTTCCCTTTCGTTCGTCATTATACAGCAATTTTCGTGTAATAAACATTCTGTATGTACAATGAAGCTTAAGGCCCAATATCCCCGTAATAATATTGCATCGCTCTCTCATACATGGTGTATCGTTGCTACACGATCGAGGCCGTCCTCGCGTACTCCTGTCCCAACATCTATATATATCCATATACATACATATATATTGCTCGCGCCCGCGCTGTTACATTGCCTTATCGGCAAATCGCCGGCTAATCATCATCAATCACTATCGAGCATTGAGACTATAAGTATATGTACAGGGCTCTCCCTGCCGCCCTCTCTCCCAGCCTCTCCCTCACTCCCTCTCGCGCACGAGAAATATACGTTAGACAGTGTGGGGAACAATTTTTTTTTTTTTTTTTGAACATCGCCTTCCACCGTTGCCTCACGACCTATACGCCAACGGACACAGACGCATATATGTGCAAACGGAACATTAAGCCAACAACGGGTTACATCGTCTACGTATTAAATCTCCCGAACATGTGACTTTCATCTATGGACATTAGCGAATGACGCTCGAGTTTTTTGCTCCTCTCCCAGGTGATCTTCGCCTGATGTATACGCTAAAGTAAAGCCCAGGCCTGCTTCACCCGCAAATACACGTACAATCAACAAAGACGGTAAACTGAGCACCGAAGTCGTTACGTTTTGTCGTAGGAGCGCTATCTTTTTGCTTCCCAAAGCTGGTGACGTCTATATTTAAAATATCTCGGGTTGATTGGCGCGGCGAGTGTGTGCGAGTACGGCGTTACGAACAGTCGTGAGAGCCTATTCTCGCTGGTGCACACGATCGAACATTCTCGCTCTATTACAGCTAACAAGTACGAGACGCGCAGAGGGTGTCTGGCTGGAGCTGCGGAATAATTGGAACTGTTCCGAGCCGCTTCGTGTTGAACTAGAATCCACCTGATCGCACATGCTCCGACACCGGGTGGACGCGCCATGCACGGTCTAATTCACGGCCACACACGCACACACACACCCACACGTTCTTGTATACGAACAGAATTGACTGTGTCCAGCCATGGGCTATGTGCAACTGTGCACGCGTGTACTTTTGCATAGCGTGTGTATATGATGTCAAATTATTGAGTACCAGCTTCGTTGACACCACAAGAGTCGCGAACCAGAATGAACGATCAGCTAACGAGAGTAAGCATCTTAATGAATTGCTTGCTTGCTTGCTTACTCAATGGATTCTCGAAGCCTGTACGTAGCTCTGAGTAATGATAAACATCACCCGATTCGCACTCATTCGCTATCTGAGATAATCCCTTTCATGTATGTCGAACCAGGCGAAAACGACCTAGAAGAACGCCACGGATTTGTTCAATATGGGGAAACGGTCAATCCCGTGCGAAGTACGACAAAGCTGATAGTAAAAATAGGGTCTTCTATGTACAGTGAAGTTTCGGTTGAACCATGTCGTCAATGTGGTTGGAAAGTGGGTCAATGGTGTTTTTGGTGGGGTTGCAGTAGATATTACTTCTTAGACAAACAGTTAGATCCAAAAACGTGAAGAAACCCAACCGATGAAACGAGATGAGCCCAAGGACGTCAATCAAAGTCTTAGAAATTTATTGAATTGTTCATTGTGTTGCTCGGATCCAAAGCATACCTCTATCTTCAAAAAGATGGGTACCATTGAAGATGAAAAATGGAAAAAGCTGTTTTATCGTACGAGCTTTTTTATGCAGCACCTATTACGTGCAAGAAAGCATATCATTGACAAGAAAATTCATTTTATTCAAGCACGTTCTATTTTTTTTAAATTCATGACCTACCTTCGGGTCTTCTAGTTGATTCATCAAGGTAAGTACATGATCAATGTAACGAAAATGGATCATCTGAGTTTTAAAAAAGATCAGTGGCTACGATTTTGTGATACTTGTGACATACAGAACAGTTGGATGTTTGTCAAGATTGATAAAAGAAAAGGATCGCCGGAGGATTCTTGAATAATCTACTTTAACGATGCTTTACGATCGCTACGCCCTGGGTCTCGTTCTATACCACACGGATAACATTGCATTGTGCGTCGGACACGTAGCCGGGGTATGAAGGAACGCATGCGTGTTCCAGCCGTACGAAATAATCCACGGGAGCCCCGCCAGCAATGACGAAGTTATACGATGTAGACAGTAAATCCATAATGAACTTCGATATATCTGGCGGTAGTATCCCGTAACGAACGGTATTTGCAAACCTACCCTGTCTCCTCATCTCTATGAGGGACCAGGCAGGTATGGCCGAGGGTATCTCTGCCAGCACATATTCTCGCTTGTCACGATACCAATTTTCGGTTCAGATATTGGAATTACAAACAGAACTGAAATGTTTGGTGAGATTACAGATAAGGATTGCTAAACGTAGAAAAAACATTTGTCGCGGATGAATAACATAGCAATGATACTGGGAATGAAGAAACTGGGAAATGCAAAAACTGTCGTATTACCCAGCACTAATGATGAGATAGATGCATATCAAACAAGTGATGGTGAAGCTTGCCACGAAAATTCTGGAAATTTTCGGTTTTCCTTCGTTTTCTATATCATCAATAATCGCAGTCTGCACAACGAAGGAGATCTTTTTTGAGCATCCTAAAAACACTCAACCGCTTTACGTGAGGTAAATTTGCCGAATAAAATGTTTAGGCTAAGAAACTTTTGTTTCGTCCGTGCAATTTTGAAATCTGTTTGAAAAAAGTGCATTTAGTATTTTTTTTTAATTTATCCGAAAAAGCACAAGTACCTACAGTTATGAAAGAACATAATTCACGGACGATCAAATTCACTGTATCGAAAACTATTTTCTGCTGGAATCCAGAGTTGTCAAACCAACACCATGAAGACACAAAAGCTAAGCTAGTGAATGGATATGCATGTGCAGATGAGGGTACGAAATAAAATCTTGCGAAAATTATCAATCGTAATTTGTTGATAGCTCCTCTACTCTCGTTCGGGTGACGTCGAATAAAAAATATATCTTCGAATCAGTATCTCGATGCGTTTTTCTTAATAGACCTGATCATCAACGCGACGAGACACCTTGGCAAGACATCGAGGTAACGAACGTACATTCTTACAAATTCACACTATATTTTATCCGTGAAGGGTATAAAGAAGCGCAAGTGTTCAAAAACAGTAACAAACAATTCCGGAGCAAGAACAGACGTCTGTTTTTACGAGTAGAGCCCAGCTTTAAAGTAACGAAGTAAAAAAGGAGGCTTACAAGCACCGCGCGTGAATACTTCGGGTTGTACCCAACAGTCTTGCCTAGTTAGACATTCTCGTGATTAACGAACATTTATTGCCCGCTTTTCGACGAGTAAGAGAGCTAGGAGCAATCTCGTGAGAGTGTCTTGATGTTTATACGTGGACGGCTGATGCTGATTGGTTGGGGTACCAACGAAGCCCCAACCGGATACCCTTTAGCGAGAGCTCGCGTGTCTCCTCTTTCGTGTTGCTGACATCGCGAGGAGCAAGCAGAACATTATTGTACATGACAAAAAAAAGAGCTCAATTCAATGGTCCTTGTGTACGATTCTCAGTCCGAATAAACGATTAAGATGACTCATGAAATAACGTGAAAAAGTCTGAGGGACTTTTGTAGCTTTAAATCGGTAAAAGCTCTCGAGATACTGCGCGGAATTCACTTCCGTTCCATTCCAACGATACAACTTCGTTGTGAATTTTGAAGGAGCTTAAAAATGAAAAAAAAATAAAGTTGCATTACAAATTGATACACGTCAACGCTTCAATACTTTGACCATCCGAAATGGACTATCCAAAAAATGTGCAATAAAGAAAAACTTAAAAAGATACTTGAAAAGATGCAAACTTGTTTGGCATAGCAGAAGACAATCCCAATCGGTATCACATCGTTGAAGTACGCAACTTTTCTTTAACTTTCAAAGTTACGTACTCCCTTAAAATATTATTCTGCAACTTATGAACGTAAATTTACAATCACCAAATGTCATAATAAGTAATTGATTAAAAATAAGTAGCATTCATTGCGTTCCAATGATGCAAACTTTGCAGTCGAATTTCATTACAGGTCTTCCGTCAAGCCGAATACAGAAAGTGAAAACGCCGCTGATTTTTTTTTCCGCATACTTATTTCTTATCATTCTTGGTGTTTTTGAATTCCTGAGGATGAAATATGAACAGGGGAATAAATTTTAGTGAGTGTGTCGGGTGGGCAAGTCTCGTCTTCTGTACTCTGTACATCTCGAGCAGCATCCCTCGGTACTAAAGTCTCCCTACCGTAAGCGTTGTGCACGAGGAAGCGCAGAGAGGTAGCGAGAGCAACGAGACTACTCCTAGGTTAATACCTAGTTATATACACGAAGTCATGGCACCTATATACGCGTTGAGATCCGCAGCGTCGGGATACCTAGTTACACGGTGCCCGGTGACTAATGAACCTTTACAGTCACCTTATGTCCGACTCGCGGGAGTACCGAAGTAAGTTTATTGCCGATGCTAATTCACGAGTTGCGGCAATTAGTGGACGTTGCGAGCTATACACTCGGGTGCATACACGCGCATGCACAGCGTTCATATACGAATGCCCCCGATAGAGCGGAGGGATCGATGAGGGAAAGGGAGACGAGAGTGAAGGTAAAAAGAGATCCAACATTGGAGAAGGGTCTCTGGAGGATTTCTCGTGAGGAGGATCTAGGCGGTTATCCATTTTGCATGAGACTGCAATCGGCTCCCTGGAATTCTCTTGATACTGTAAAGAGACTTTCGTTCTGTTTTGTTTTTGTTTTACCGACATAATACTCGGAGAACATGGGGGAGTTGGTACGATTTTTTTGTAATTGTTAAAGGTCAGGTTTGATAAAATGTATGTCGATAATAATTAACGATCTTCCAGTACCAAGGGACTGCCCAACCTTACTGAGATTTTTCGCGCTGGGCTTGAAAGGGTTGGCTGAAAAGGGAATTTACAAAATTTACAGTTAAAGTACAAACTGACAAATATTCTTTTTTCTTGAATTCTAACTATGAATATTACTACCCTACTCATCACAATGGTAACGGCTCATCCATATCTCTAAATAAGGCTCATAGGACTTGAAAGCAAAATCTGGAAAAGGGAATTGTACAAATTGACAAATATTCATTTTTCTTGAATTCCAACTATGAATAAGTACTTCTACCCTACTCATCATAATGATAACACTGAGTTAAAAAGCGAGTGAATGCACGAAGTATCGTCACTGCTGATTACGTTGAAAACAGATACGTCCGAAAATTTTTCCTGACGTTTCTCTGCTATTTCTGGACACTTATCCATGTGCGCATGTCTGTGCATCAACAAGCAACATACCAGGACCGATCCCCACCCATCCAATAAACGGTAGCTCGTCTTCTTTTTGTCACCACGACGGGCGAGTGAAAACCCTCCGGTCGCCATAATTTGCACAGTAGCCGACGATTCGTGCATCGTCAGCTCCCTGACTCACACGTGCATCACTTCACTCACCCCAAGTTTGGTGTTGTCCTCCACGGGACCCCGAAAACGGTAAAATTTTGGACGAGGCTCGATCATCTTTCGCAGAATCGCGTTACGCCCCCGGGGGCTCCATAGCTTTCGTCGTGTGTGGCGGATTAATATCTCACGTCTATATATATATATGTATCTTGTTCATCCAGCTGTTTCGATCTCACCGGGTGGATAAATTATGCTGAAACAAAAAACGATAAAAATTCACCTGGGTGCAAACTATCAACGCCGAAGTCGACGAAAACGCGGACGGTTGCTCAAAATTTTGATCGTCTTATCTTTGGCTTCTCTCCTTACTCGCGTACATCAGCGTGAAAGAAGAAATATTGTCACGCACGTTGCAACCACAGGACGCTTATAGAATTAAAAGATAAATAAATATGATAATGATTTGGTATGCGGCTGCTCAACCAGCATTGATCGAATTTTTAATGGTACACGTTATAATGCAATTATCGACACTTGGTTGGAATACAAAAACACGGTTTTTCTTTCAGCTAACTTTGATACTGTAGTCGCTTCATTGGGATGCATCGAAAATTCATTGTCGTTCATGTACATAAATTTTTTACAGATTATCGAAACAGATTTAGACTATCCAAACAACGCCCATGCTTTTCGAAGTTTACCTGAAAATCGACTACCAGAATTATGGAAAAATGAAGATACAAATGATGATGAAAAGATAAAGTGAAATGTATAACGGATTTCGTCACGATAATGCTAACGTCACCGTCGTGTCACAAACACACTCGCACATACGCACTTCACGAGCTACAATTATTTTGAAGCTTCAAGGCGGTCTCGTGTTTACCACGTATGTCAGCGAGTGCTAAAAACCTTTTGAAAATCAATTGGAGAAGGAATATATGGTATCGGGAACGAATGTATTTACTTCGAGTGTATATTCCCCATGAGCTACACACGCAAAATTGGTACCTCGTTTTTTTCTACCCCCAACATGATTACAGAGTGCGGATACCGATCGGTGCATTGAACTGCAGGCAATACGCGCAGCTCTTACTCCCTAGCTCCAATGCGAGAGGAAGAAAAGCGGCGGCTCGTAAAGGACGCAGAAGTACAAGACACGCCCAGATTTTAACTGTAAGGACCAATTCGTTACGGCTCTCAAGTTCCGAGTTAACTTCGCGACCGGATTCCCCTTTTGGCACGAGGAAATCTTTCGTCCGTGCGCGTTGCAGACGTACAACCGTTCGAGGATGTAGTTGTGCCCCGCGGGAACCTACACATAATAATATACGACGTGTCGAACGCAATCGCGCCAAAACTTGCAGACTTTAAGGGGTCGAAATGGAGAGCGGAAAACGAAACAAAAAAAAATCTTGCTTTCCCTTTTGGAGAAGGAGAAATGTAAATGAGATCCGCCAAATCAAGCGGCATGACTAGACCAGAATTATTCAATTCAATGGGCATAATCAACGCTCGTTATACGCGGCCAATTTCGAATTCTCTCCTTTCTCGGTGACCCGTATTTCCGATCAGGCGAACTATCGCGACCCTGCATCGCCCTCGATCACACGATCGCGTTCATACACTGTTCCAATAATTAATCCGTTGTTCTTTGAAAGCATATTTTTTGGAGGCTGAAATCATCAATTTTTGACGTGCAATATATTTACTAACTAAATTCATTTTTTATCGTTTTCTTGTTATCGGATTTTTTGACAATTTTAGACTGAACACTAATGTTTGTTTTTTACATTTTTTCATTTTTACAATCTCGGCCAAAATATTTTTGGATAACAAAATCGAAAAAAGAAATACGAATCCTTTGCGTTTCAACTATTGGTTGCAACGATGTACAATGTGACAAAGATCTGTCGGGTTAAAGAGTATTTCACTTTTTTTTTCATCGATGCTAATCACTTCACACTTGTATTAATAATTACTTTTGCAATACTGTAAGATGTGCTTTGTACGTAAGATATTTTAGATACTCAAACCGGAAAATTACAAAAACAGTTTAGTAGACTATAAAAATCGAAGGGTGAACGCGGCGTAATTATAATGGCTCCTAGCGGCTATGACACCCTGAAGGGAAAAACAGACACTCTTCATCTCCTCGAACGTATTATCCGAGAAGCGTGAACCGTAAAAATTTACGGCGATAATTGCAGCGACCTTGAGTAATAAATTTTCGTACCAGGCAACGTGCAAGCGCGCGGACACTCTTATCCGGATATTTCGGCAATGTGATTGCGCATCTTCGACTCCCGAATAATCGGTTAAGAGTGAATTTATGGTTTTATTTTTTGTCGGCTATCTAAGCGTTGTGTTACACCTCCAATTAATCGCTGCACAGGAGCTCGTAACACCGTTATTTTCAATGAATTTTATGGGCTCAGGCGTTTCGAACGACCATTAATAATTCCGTAGTGGAACGAGGCTCGTGATCCTCAGAAGGGCTCGCGTTTTATGAATTTCAAATTTAATGACAGTACTCAGCGTTGAACAATTCAGCGTTGCTCATGTGTTTCGTTGAATCTTTTCGCACTTATTTATTCCCAACACAGCGAGCGGCTTTTTTTCATATTGTGTTAATTGTTTTTTTTTTCACCTAACTCCATGCATAATTTGTAGAATGAGTTCTCGACAATGGACCAATTTCAGAAGAGTATGGAAAACAACGAGGGTCCAGAGTAGATGCGACCGACGAAATTTTAGTTTCTCGATTTGTACGAGCATTTGCTAACCAAAGTAAAATTATGGTTTTTATGACGTGAAAGTTTATATCGTTGTAACACAATGAAATTCGTTTTTTATTTTTCTTGATTTTCATTAAAGCCACGAATGCCTAGTTCAGATTCAAGCAAACACTCTCCACTGCGGACGGTCAAAAACATCCGAGCTGTTTATATTTACATTTATCGGTTGTAATTTAAAAAAATGAAAGTCGAAGAATTAAAAAAATGTGAAGAGTAAAAAAATTATATGACATCATAAAGAATTGACCACAGTTTTGTCAGATTTTTTTTACAATTTTTGTGTTTTTTGGGCTATTGAGTCTATTAACAAATTTGATATTGCATTTTTTTTGCGAAAAATGCTTTTTGTAGGCCAAACGAAACGCACGTCCACTTCTTTTCAACGTTCACAGTGTTTGATGCGTGACACGGGATTTTTGTGATTGTTTTACGATTTTTTTACAATTTTAAAATTTTCCCGAAATATCTGAAAAAATTCTCCAGTGCCTTTTAGAGATAGTACAGTAACATAAAAAATCGCGGGTCAAATCCCGGACCGTGGGTCATGTGATTTATCAAAGCTTAGGTTATGAAAATGTCCCGATAGAAAAACTGAATTTTCATAGAATTTCGAAAATGTAGACTTCAGTATGGTAAAAGGATTAATCCGGTTTCGATAAATCCAGTTTGTGGAAAATAGCTTTTTCATCGTCAGTTGTAAAATCGCGAGTGTTGCATCTGTGTTGGTCCCGTCATAAAAGGGACCGCCTCTGTGGACCGCGCACGCTCCGTGTGCTAAAGTGGATCGAAATGAGTACAAGGTTATTGCAGCACAAGCTTGACGGTGCATAGATATATACATGGATATATAGAGACAGAGGAAGGCTTGTTGCACGCGCCCAAGCTCCACACGCACACACACACTTTTTACACACGTCCCAGGTAAACTCTCCGACCGTGGGTAAAAGTGTGGAAACTGTTTCCGATACCACATAGCGTTTACTTTTACTTTGAAATTGCACTTTTATTGCACGTATTGAGGTATCTATTCGTCCTTTACATGGCGATACAATCAGATCTGCTTGATAGAGTTAATGACTTTTATAGTGAGAGTTAATGAGTTTGAAAATCCATGTGGACCGTTTAAAGTAGTTTTTTTATTATCAAAAAGGATTGGCTAAAGTAAAAGCAATTAGTTATGCCATTTCGTGTGCTTGGATAGAGAGAAAACTTGAATTAAATGATTCACATCGTTAGAATGCAATGAACATTTTATTGTTTTCGACTCACATAATTTTGTCTCCACCTCTACTCTCGTAAATTATTGGAATTATTTAAAATAATCTTGTTAGACAATTATAACGTAAATTTGGGAAAGAAATTATTACGTCACAAGCCGTTACCCGCGACTTCGTTCGCGTGAATATTTAGATGTGTGCTTAGGTAGGTATCTGATAAAATTACCCGCCTGCTCTTACGGCAATCGTACGTTGTTGTTTATTTATTATTATTGTTTTACAATTCTGAACAGAAAACAGCCAACAGCATTAATTTAGATCTTCTAAAAAAATTGCCCGGTGCTGAAGTCAAATATGAATCGGTGGACTCTGTGCTAGAAATCGATGATGCTGTATATTACCCAAACAAACCCGAAATAACCCGAACAAACCCGAACAAACCCAAACACACAGAATATAAAATTTTGTCTGAAATGTGGTAAGTATTCAGAAAGTATATTATGTGAGTTAAGAGTCGATAGCTTTAACAATACCTAAAAGATTTTCCTTAGGTACAAACTTACACCCCCTATTTCACCTATGTAAGGGTTGTTTAAACTACATTTTAATTCCTTCAAATAATGAGTATTTTCTAGAAATTGGAAAGCCTCACTACTAAAACTACAGAAGTTTCATACAAACTTTGCTACCCCTTTTTACCCCCTTCGGGGTTGGATTTCGCAGTTTCGTCTTGATGAGCACCTATGTTTTAAATAAAACCATTTTATAGTAATTTGAAAACCCTACTATTGAAACTATAGAAGTTTCAATCAAACTTTGGCACCCTTTTTTACCCCCTTAGGGGTTGAATTTCGTAAAATCCTGTTTTAGTCAGCATCTACGTCCTAAAAGGAGCCCCCATGCCAAATTTCAGATTCATAGCTCTTTTAGTAACTGAGATATCGTGATGAGTCAGTGAGTGACCTTTCGCTTTTATACAGGGTGTCCCACCTAAGAATGTCATCCCTGAAATGGGGGGTAGAGGGAGGAATTCTAAGACGATTGTTATACACATGTATGGGCCCCAGATCTACCCCTGAATTGTTATTAATTTTTTACGACAGCCACTCAGAGGCGCCCGGAGGCGGGCCTACGTCGGTGGGTGACGCGCACGTGTGTTCGTGGCCGGAGGGTGGTACTCCCACCATGCGGAAACTGTCGCTCGTCGATGTGCGCTAGGCATTATCCGTGCGCGCGCGGCCGAGCCGATGTCATAGCTATTATTTGTTATGGTTTTTAGTGTGTTTGGCTTTTCTTTTTTAGGAAGCGATTCCGGCCTCGACGGCACGCGCTGTTACCTCTGTCTGTAACCTGTCCTTTGCCTCCTGTCTCTACTAAATGTATTGCAACTATGTATTCGGTAATAATCGAAATTTGTGTTTGTTTCGGTTAATTTGGGCTTGTTTGGGTTTACCTGGGCTTGTTTGGGCTTGTTTGGGCTTATCTGGGTTTGTTTGGGCTTATTTGGGCTTGTTTAGGTTGATCTAGGCTTGTTTGGGTTAACTTGGGCTTGTTTGTGCTTATCTGGGTTAATTTGGGCTTGTTGGGGCTTATTGGGCTTATTTGGGCTTGTTTGGGCTTGTTTGGACTTGTTTGGACTTGGCCGGGGAATGGAAATGGCCGAAATCGCTCCCTAAAAAAACCTACCGACGAGTGGTAGTGTCCGCATGGTGGAGGTTCCGTCCCTCCGGGCACGAACCCACATGCGTGTCACCCACCGACGTAGGCTCGTCTCCGGGCGCGTCTGATTGGCTGCCTTAAAAAATTAATAACAATTCGGGATTTGATTCGGGACCCATACATGCTCATATCAATCGTCTTAGAATTTCACCCTCTATCCCCCATTTCAGGGATGATATTCTTAGCTGGGACACCCTGAATATATAGATATATAGAGGGTGTGGCGTAAAAAGTGGTCCACCGTTAAGGATTCAATTTACCAGATAGTTAACCATAACATATTATTATTTTTATCATTTTTATCCAAGGGTCTTCAATTAGATATCTATTGCGTTCAAATGACGGTGCAGTACACATCATAGGAAAGCAACGAAAATCACTTCTCTCAAATTCCTCAGTTTCCTTTTTAACTAAATTTTACTCCATAAGGGGCTCGACATTTTTTAAGTATTCTTATCATAGGTTTTTCTCTAAAATCGCAAAAAAAAAGCTTCGGACAAAAATTAAAGTAATGTATGTCGTTGTAAAAACATTGCCTTGAAAAGATGTGAATTTCGATGCCATGCGTTCGAACGATGCAAACGTCAGTATGGTTTGAAACGACCCTACAAAAGTGATGTAAGATCGACTCGGTTGAAAAAGCAATTTGGGTGCTTTGCAACATCGTTATCCAAATATTAGTAAAAATAAAAAAACCGAACAGAAACAATTGCTTCGAAGCTAGGACGATTCGTATCTATTCTTTCGATCAGTCAAACATTTCTGAACCGAGAACCAATTCGGCATCATTTCAGACTTGAAACGAACACGCGGAATAGTCGTATCTCATCCGTAATCCGGAGCAAGAGATTGTAGAGTTGCGATCGGCTGGTCCATCATACATTGAAAGTATACGAGCGACGCGTGTTCGCCACCCTTGTCTCTAGAACTTTAAAACCGGGTTGCGCAAAACTCATTACAACTATAATGTGCGGTAGAGCCGAAGTGTATCTGCGCTATATCGGATCCGGAGCTCTCGTTTATACGGCAACTCGCGCGGGCTCTCTCGCCCGCGCTGCCGTAACTCGCCCGTTAATTACGCTAATTGACGCATCGATTTCGTGAGGGAGTCGCTAGGAGGAAGAGGAAGGGGGAGGGGGGGGCAACGGCGAGGGAGAACGGCGCGAGTGCGGATAGTGAACCTCGGTCTGAGAAACGGGACGTTCTCGATTCGGCGAGGCAGTCCATCATTCGGCCGGAGAATCCATCGATGAACGCGCGCTACCATTACCCGATATTTGCGTCTATTACCCACTCGTTTGTAAACGTTTTTCGCATATACGTGCACCAGCGTGCACTTTCATTTTCAGTTCTCCGATCAAAGAAGGGCAATTGGGAACGAGAATTGCACAGTTTTACGATTGACGAGTACTGAAACATTCGGAAAATTCGTATCCACGTAGACAGTCATCATATGTCACCTACGATCGAATGGCTTTGACAGGTGCATGTTTTTTAAAGTTCCTTCATATTTTATGACAGGCTTTTTACATTTTGGGCCTTTCACTTTTGCTACTTCACAATCTTCGGCAGTGTCACTCACGGTGGTTCTTTTCCCGATGCGATATCACGTGTCGTCAGTACGAGAATGATGGGATTCTTTTGGTTCCCTAAAGCGTAAAAAAGAGGAATGTAAGCCCTATTTTTTCGGCTTTCAGTTGAAAGCTCGCTTATCCATCCAGTCCTATGCAATCATCAAACCGTCTTAATATTTATACAAAACTCGGTTTGCTTGACAGAAATCGCCAAAACGTCTCGTAGAATATTCTATTGTAATTGGAAGACAACAACGAAAGATAACACCAGTATGGAATGCAGTTTGAATCGAATTACTTATCGGCTTGAAATAGTTATCGATAGGAAGTGCTCTCGTGCGGCAAACATTGAATCTACCGCCTCAACGAGCCGAGAGAAATTCGTTAGATGGTGGACTTGGTCTTGCGGATAATCCGTAGGGCGTGTATACACCCAACCTTTATTCTACATGTATATACACTCCGTATGCATACATATGTTTGTATGTGTACGTATATGAATATATGTCTGTACAGCGGGTAATGATCACGCTGTGTTCACTTTGGCATCCGGAGTGCCTCGTGCTCTATCCACTAACCGTTCTTCTCGTGCCAGGCTAACCCAGACCTGAATTATTGTGCTCTTCGTTCTCGGACCGTGAGGCCACGGTTGAGTACAGCGGGCGAAGAACGAGAGTGAGACATAAATGGGCGGAGTAGCTAAGCCACGGTAGTGAGATTGGATCGAACGCATTCCGCGAATGCCACACCATCACGAGAACATTGAAATTGATGCCTTTGCCGGTTATACCGCTCCTGGACATTCGATGATTGTACTTTCAGGGCTTCGGCGTTCTGCCTCTTCTCAATTTAAATTCCCATCGATTTCGTCGATTTAAGATGAAACTGAATGCCACAGTATTGGCAAGCTTACCGTCCGGTTCGACATGGGATGTGGATTGGTTTGGCGACTTTAGCAACATTCATCCGCGGTTTTTAAACTACAATGAGATGGACTTAACTTACAAAGAGCTGCAAAGTAAGATGCTGGAAATGGTGGCGTGTCTCGATGCACATCTTCGCTTTTTCGATAATAAAAAAATATCTTGTGTATGGAACAACTAATTCAGGAAAAAATGAATCGATTCTACTACACCCATGCCCGGAATTTGATTCAGTAAAAATCTTTCCTTTTTTTGTAGTATTATTCATTATGGAGTGATTCGAAACTTTGTTTTTGCATATCGGAAATCGACTTTTGCGTAGTGTTGAACCTGTTTTATATAATTGTCAGTTTTGTAATAATAATATCCAAAACTCAACAATTTTTTTCTACACCCAAACGAATTGCCTTGATTCCGCCAAAAGACTTATGAAGTCTTAATGAATTCGATCCTTCCGCTCCGTTGCGAACCTGACAGCGTATTTTTCCCTCGGAACACGAGTCATTGGAGGACGATTAGCTTATCACGAATTGCAGGTTTTACACACAGTGACATATGCCTCGCTCACGCGCGAATACACCGACTCCAAAGTTGTACACGCTGTAAGGATAGTACTGTACAGTCCTCGGAGCGTTAATCTAATTAATCTTTACGAGTGTAATTAGCGAGTAAAGGATCGCGGCAGCTGTGCTTTCAGAGTGCCAGGGAAAGAGTATTACGTGTGCGCGTGCACGTGAGTGAGAAAGGGCAAAGGAGAAAGGATGGAAGAGGAAGAAGGGAAAAAGGTACCATCAGAGCTCAAAGTTCCATTTCGTCCTTACTCAACGTTTGCGAACGAGAGAGAGAGCGAAAGAGAGAGAGAGAGACTGACACTGACACTTTCCTTTATCTTCGCGAGAGTAGCGAGGTACACGGGTATCCCATTTCCAGGCAGTTTGGCGATCGCGGTTGCAATACTTTTGAGAGCTTCAAACTCGGCACCGCGGGCAGCCGGAAAGTCCAACGACAAAGAGGAGAGAAAGAGAGAGAGAGAGAGTACCTGTCAGTGGCAAAAGAAATCTTCCGGACGCAAAAGTCCCTGCCCTTTTTTAAAAATGATTTTCCTTCTGTATTCTCATCAACTTTCCATAGGCCACGATGAACCCAAAGAATACAAGTGGAAGGACCTACCAGGACTCACCAGGACGAGGAAGCGGGGCAAGAGGAAAGTAACGTCTGTTTTATCTTAATGCATTCGAGGACGCGGCTAACGTGCGAATACTCTCATATCGTCGGTCTCGCGAACGCCCGAGACACGCGCACCATCCAACAGATATATTGGACAGTTAATATCCTGACATTTTCTAATTAGTTTGCCGGCACCCCTGCACCAAAGGACACACGCTTCTTAGCGTAAGATGTTGGACAAGATTGCCCATGGCACACGTTCCAAGGACTATTTTCTTTTGTACCCACAGAGAAAGAGAGAGAGAGAGAGAGAGAGAGAGAGAGAGAGAGAGACACGATAACGAATGATTTTTGCACCTACTACGAATTTCTCAAGTCTTCAACTTCTCATTATTTTCTATACAATGAAAATGTCTTTTCCCTTTTTGTATTTCTCCCTCTTAAATGTTATACGATATGTTTTTCGAATTAAGATTGTAGTCTAATTACTAAAAATGTTAGAATATTTACCCTGCGGATTGAAAACTGAGGAAAAAATGGTATCCAAGATTGTGAATTTTCTTCATTAATCGGAATATTCCGATAATCCTCATTAAAAAATAAGTAGAAAATCTGTCGTTTTCTGCATCACATTTTTATCGACAGTTTAACCAAAACCTCATTTTTGTCACCGACTTGAGCGTCGCAAAACTGGATGTTTCTTTTCGAAATTTCAAAAACGAAATTAAATTGGCGATAAAAATAAACTGAAAAGGGAAAGAGATTCACAGTTACGATCTGACGGCAGTTAAGTCGAGAGAGAAACCTCTTTTCTTGGATTTTCGAGTGTACACACGCGGAAGAACCTCGTTTCGTGTCGATCAGGTAGAAGGGGAAAAAAAAGAGCAGTGCGTGTTTGCCACCGGCGTCGCCACTGAAAACGACAAGGCTCGCTTTATACGTGTATTCGATCGTTGGGGCTTCACCAGAATTTACAGTCAGTATATATAAACATCGATATTTTAAACCCTTTATATTCATCCAACGTCGTTGATCAGCACATGTGGCTCTTTCGAGGATAAATCATAAAGTAACTTTCAGCAAATCGTTGATTTTGGGCTACGTCCCTTATTGAAACCGCTTTTATATAAATATACTTGCGCTTACCCAAAGATACTTTCGAAGACATGGAGTTTTATGCAAGATTGAGTATGAGGACCATAACGTACAGTGAAGGCGGTCCTCGAAGTTGGATGTACTTAAAAACGCCTCTCTCGTGTATATAATGACTTGCGGGCCTTTCCTGATAAAATAATGTAAATGAAGTGGCGAGATGGGGCATAAGTTCCAATGGAAAGCACGGGAGGGTCCGCTCACACCGTATAGTTACATCTTCCTGCTACAAGCAGAAGTGACATCGTACAGTACCCGTGCGGTTCCCCTTCTCCGTATCTTGCTTTTTTCCTCTCTCTCTCTCTCTCTCTCTATCTCTCTCTTTCTGGCCCCCTCTCTCCCTCACTGATCGATCCATCCAGTCGTTGGGTCGATCCGACATCGGACCCATTTTCGAACCTCTCTTACCGATCTCTCAAAAACCCTAAAACCAATGGCCAATGTCAAGAACAGAATTCCACCTTTTCTAAACCATTCCTCTCTATTACTCAATCGTTTGATTTTTCCTTCGGATCTCTCGCCACTGTTTACAAACGAAAACCATCGTAGCGAAATGAAGGATTCCTTTCATCATCTGTGCTGCCATGATTAATAGAGAGGGTCTCTACGACTGAACCCAGGTCCACGAAGAAAACATGAACCGAGCCGAAATCTATGAAAAATCGTTTCAAGCCCAAAACTTCCGTGAAGAATCTCTAAGCAGATCCGACTTGATGATCGAACAGAATTATTCGGGTGACACCGGAAGGTCGGACGATAATGCCTCCGATGCGGAATAAATCCTGAGAAAATATTTGTGCGCGACTTTGTCGTGAAGGTTTCTCGCTATAATTGCAGGAAGGACGGTGAGGCGACTCTTCCTTGGCTGTATATCTGTGTATACTTATGTATACGTACGCGGACATTGCATACACACGAGCCAAACGAGAGGACCGAAGGAAGCGAGAAGAGTTCCTCTCGCGCTGGACGTATAACAATTTTCTCACGGTTACTCGGCAGCCTCTCTACTCCAGAGGATTGCTTCGCGATATCTGGCCTGGCGCGAGAATGGCTTCGAATACGGCGAAGGAAAAAAGAAGGACACGAGAAGGACACGAGAAGCGAGACAGTATGCGAGATGGCGATCGCGACGCCAGTAGCAGCAAAGGACTTAGAAGGGCGATTTTCAGGGAGATGGATCGACGAACGCCTCTTCAACGTAGTGAGGGACCCACGAGTACAAAAGCTCTTTATACGCTCTATTCCCCTCTCGTCGCTCGGTTTTTCTCTCGCCCGATCTTTTGCGCACGGCTGAGAAGCTCGGAGGTAAAATCGCCAGAGAGGGTTGACTGATTTGTGTGAACGAGACTCCGTCGCCTTCTATCCGACTCTACTTAAATGGGAATAAACGACACAAGCGAGACTAGCACACAGGTGTACAGTGTGTGTGTGTTTTGAAGGGGGGGGGGGAGGCGTATATTTATATATACATGGAGTCAGGTAGAAGGAAAGCAAAGAAGGATCGCAGAATCGTTTGGAAATCGCGAAACGATCGTGGATGTATGCAATACTCGCCCTTAACGTTCCTTGGTATGCATGCACCACAGAACGCTCGCCCGAAGCCTGGATGAAACTGATCGGTAACTGCACGGTCAGCTTATCGGTAAAATTCAGTGTACTAGGTCGACGATATCCACGTCGGCAAAGCTGCTGAAACCAAGTGAACAGTGAACAAAACCAAAACTCTCGGTTGTTGGAGTACGGTGATCGAATTAAACGAAAGCGGACTTCTGGGGTATCTATATTGTAGTACGGTTATGTCGTGTATAATCGAGCATTAGAGGAATTTTATTAAAAGTTAATTCGGTTTGAAGAACTTAAGAATTAGAAGGAGGAGATAAAAGTCTGTTTAAATTTTGCATCGGTTTGCTGAGTTTGAAGGACGACGAATGCATATGATGAAGTTCCGTGACGTGTCTTCAAAACGCTAGTTACTTTCATCAAATTCACGTCTCTTAAACGATAACAAATCATTCGGTCATCAAGTATTTTCATTCGATAATTAAAAAGAAATACGACGTAGCGAATAGGAGAGATATACTGTTATGGGTTTTTCTGCAACTTTTTCATTGGCTTCCTGTATCACGATTGCACAACCCGATGCCAGTCTGAGAGGTTGGAAGGAGTTACGGAGCGGTGGGGGGATGGGGCGAATTCTGAGTACCGTCGATTAATTCGAAACTAATTTCGCAGTGTAATACGTTTCATGAAGAAAATGCCTCGCACCTCGCACACGCTGTGCGTATTATACGTCGTTCGAGAGACGTTCTTGGGACGAGATCCACGAGGAACTGTTTCTTCTCGTAATTGCGGCTTTGCCGCGCGCACGCAATAAATTACTTCTCGCAAGAGCCAAACTCCCGCCTTCTCGTGATAGTCGGATACGTGTGTCCTGCGGTTCATTCCCGGAAGTTTGAGATACGACTCCACTCCTTTTTTTTTTCTTTTTTCAATTTCTTACGTGGCGTTTTTTCTAATTGATTTTTCTCCGAAGAAATATAATTAAAAATTATCAACTTCTCGAGGAGTTTTCGACTTTCACTCGAATTTATATAGCTTTCGTGCATTTGGGACAGTGGGTCAGGATCTTACCGTTTACTCGTAAAAGTACATGTTTTTTTTTTTTAATTCCCTTTTCTTTATTCCTCGCTCTTTGCAGGCAGACCAAATTTCCAAATCGGACGAGGATATCTCTTCATCTTTTTTTCTCATTCTTCATTAACCCCCACTCTCCCTCTCTCCAGTGAGAAAAAAGATACGAAAGACCAGGAAGGCAACGACACCGAAGTGCCCAGCCCAACCGGAGATCCCCATAAAAATCAGAGTCGATCCGGCAAACGTGGGCGCTCCGGCTCCCCATCTCACTCTCTCAGCCCCTCTCTTTTCTCCACGCTGAGATCCACTCGTTTCGCAGCGACGATATTTTTCTCAGGATAGCTAAATGGAAGAACGGTGTTGTGCCGCGCCCTGTGGATACCCACAGGGAGCCCCGAGCACGTTTGATACGTATATACAGGAACTGGCCTTCCATTCGTGGTCTCTTCTTCCGTACGGTGCTGCACACCCAGGTGACTCTACGCCGAGAATGTACGTGCTTGTGTGACTACCCGCAACAAGGGAAACCGCTCCGAACAATTATTATTAAGTGTAGAGGCTCACGATAGTTTGGCTAGGAAAAAAAAATCTCCGTGGAAGGTTCGATCGGCCATTTTCACCAAATATTTGGAACCGATTTTATTTCTTCCTTCGTTACATCAAAGAAGGAACAGAAACGTGTAGAAGAAAAGTTTATGATGTAAGTGAGAGAGTGAGAACTCTGCACTGGAATACAGAAAATTCCGTTTCATTTCTTGGTTCCATTATCCGTAATAATATTTTGCAGATTTCATTTGTACATCGTTAAATAGGAATCGTAATAGACATTTGCATGACTTTCATTGCTCACATCAGCGAAGGAAAATTTTGATAATTGAAAAAATATATAATTTTTGTTGTACTTCAATTATACAAACTGCAATGTCATCGATGGGAGACAGTACGGAGGAATCAGCTGCGAATTATGGCACAATCATAATTTCGTTGATAAAAACATATTATGATAACCTTGGATGTAGATGATTATTCTGTACTCTCTTTAGAGAGCTTTAGAGCTTCGTTGAAGCCGCCATTGACTCTTCACTCATTAGCATGAATGAACTTTCCCTTTGCTTGCGATTTCGCACTTATTTACGCCGTACATGTCAAATTAGCTCTTTCTCTCTTCGAAGTACGTGTGCCGATCGAGTCGGAAGTAAACGAGCGCACCACATCTGTTGAATGAACTTCCAGTAAATTCTGGTTATCCTCCCTCCCGGGTTTGCTCGTCGGTGTCCTAATGAAAGTTTTCACAACATCGACGAGCACGAAATCCATAACGCGAAATAAAAAGCTTTGATAATGATGATTGGATCATTTCGCTTTGCAAGGAATACACTGCGTGGTGTAATCACTCTCATTATCATTTGCCAAGGTTCTCGCTTTAGACCAGTGAGGAGCGATAGCCCACCCATTGAGAAACTAATACTGGAACCACGTATGATCCCCCGCGTATACGGATCGGACGAACCGCATCATATATTTACGCATACATATCTTGTAACAATAAATTGGGAGTCGCTCGACTCAACTTGAAGTCTCACGAGAGTCTGGGCGCGAGGTCTACACCGTGGGACCAACGAATGTTGTATACTCTCTGGGCATTCGATATCCTGCAGTGAGCGACAAATGATCGTGCCACGTACAGTTTTTTCACATGAACTTGGCTGGTCCTCCACTTATGTAAACGCGAGCTGGTGATTAGAAAATTTACACCGTGCCTTAATTATTTGCACAACCGAAACGCTCAATTCTATGAAATTCCTCGATATGACGATTTTCAAGGTTTTGAAGTCCGATGATCTCAATCCAAGGTCGTATATAGGTATCCCTAAATCCAGCACTCGAACGTAACGATTTTCAATGAGATTAACAGATGATACGATTCTTCATAACTTCCAAGATTGGATCATTTTTTATCGAATTCCAAAATGGCATCCAGTTCAGAAAGAGGTCTAAGTTACCTAAGGTTGACTGACCACGGAATAGATAGTACTTGTTTTCCTATGTAGGAGCATAATTTAGGATCTTCTCATCTGGAAGTTTGGAATTGGCCCATTCCAAGTTTAATCTGTAATGAGGGTCATCTTGTATGGAAGATTGTATGGAAGATTTTCACTGCGACTCCTAGCTAAGAAGCTATACACGTGACACGCATTCCCCCAAGGTTTCAAAAAGTCGTCGGAACTTCCTCGTTGTTCTTTACCAATCGCCGTTCATCATTTGATCGACAACTGAAGATTCTCTTTCCAACAAAGTCATGCCGGATTATGTGCGCCATGCCTTATCCGAGATATAGAAAGTGTTGGCACATTTCTCATCATCAGCCTGTACTGCATGAATATACGAATCCTTGAGAGATTCTCGGTGAAATTCTGCGTGTCCGTGTGGGACATTTGTGTCGCGACAGAGACAAGATCGGCGCATACTCGTGATGCACTTTTACTGCCTGTGTGCAAAATTCTGGATCGGAACTTAGCGTGAATGACGATGCGCTTTCTCATCAGGCGCAGACGGATCGTTCTATCTCTTTCGAACCCAGCCCTTGCCGGTGCCCCTTTAGCAGTCGTCATCCTTGTCGTTTCTTCACAGATATACTCAACGCCTCACCTGACAAGTCGGGTCCCTCGAACAGATGACGCCAAAGGGGGCATTATCCAGCATACGCGAATGCAGGAGATATACGGTACCGAGAGCACGAGGAATCAAACGATGATCGAGCATCGTGCAGCGGGAGCAAAAGCAGCCGCAGCGGCAACAGCAGCACCGCCACCACCAGCAGCGTCGAGCCGAAGAAAAGGCGAGAGCTTCTCGATATAATCGATCGGTCTTCGCTTGCCAGTCGTGACGGACTTTGAGCAGATGAGCTCTGTGCCGCATTAAACGCGCTTCTCGTTGTGGCATCGAGTGCATCAACCTTTCTATCTTACACCTATCACATCCGTACACACGCACGCGCATCCAGAATCCACTAATTGATTTCCCGACAATGGATTCCGGGCGCCGAATAAATTATTGGAATCGCACTAACGACCCTGCGCCGACTCTTATACTTCGACATATCCAACAGCTCACCGCAAAAGCCTTTTTCCCCGATCCGCGACAATAACCACGAAGAAAATACGCGAAAGAGAAGAATAATAAAAAGGTGAAAGCGAGCTGATCGCAAGTGGGTTTAGCTCGTAAAACATCGAAGGAATCTGGTGTGCATCGGCAATAAGGTCCAACGAGGAATCGTCCCTGGGATTCGCTACTGCATCATTCGATGAATACGTATATAATACGCACTCGCGGTATCGAAAAGCCAACGAGGGAAGGAGAAGACGATATCGCGAAGAGTCCGGTTAGCTATACGAAGCTATAAGAGAGTGTCCCATTGAAACGTCGACGATTCGCATAAGAGCATATTCCGATATCCCGTAATTCAAATTAATTATTTGCATAACTCTGTACCTTAACTCCCACCCTCTCGTTCGATCTCTCGCTCATTCGATATTTGCCCGCCTTTCTTTTTATCAAACAAAAACGAATAATTAGGTTCACCTCTTTCCGTTCCCCGCCGCCTCGTCATGAGAATTTTATTACCTGATTGCCAATGTGCCAGCCCCTCGTAAAATAAAACTGTCCATTTTTCCTTCGCGTTCACCACTCCGAATAAAAATACGAATATTTTCAATGTGACATGATGGAATTAACTTTTTACTAACATTCTGGTAGCTCGTTGTCCCAATCCATTACTAGCGGCGGATTTTATCGGGATAAATTCATCTTGTGCCAAAAGTGACACTCGTCTTTTTGTTCTAAATGGAAAACGTGAAAAATCGATAGTTTTCATTATAGAATATAATACCGATCGATGAAAATATTCTATTCAGATTTTTTGCTCCAAACAGCTCTACCGAAAATCCTTCTAATTCACATCGATCGTATGGCTTCGTTCGTGTCAAAGGCGAGATCAATTTTTGTTTTTCGATACGAGCATAACTGACGATTTTGCTGCTTTTCGTGGATACGAAGGGAGGTCAAGAACGGCGAAGGAGGAGTTCACAAGGGGGGTCTCTTATGCCGGGTGTGTGTACGTGTATCCAAGCGGCGGGTACACACGTTCAAGATAGCATATCCTTCTTGAGGAGCCAGGTACGCCCTCCAATAATCATAAAGTACACGGCGGCTTCAATGGCGATACAGAACGAGTGGGTATACCTATACGTACGCGTATAGATTCTGCCAAAGGAATATAGCCCCTAGAGGTACGTAAGTACACGGAGAGTTGCGTAAAAATTCTCGTAGAGGTATCCTTTAGCTATTCATAACCAGTTGCGCGGCATTCATTATCGGGCGGTCATACTTGCACTCGCGCAAGCGACGGGGATTAAAATTTCTTGCGATCCTCGTATAATGCTGTTTCTTATATAGACCTCTCTCTGTCTCTCTCTCGTTCTCTCCCCTTGTCCCAACCCCCTTTCTCTTCGCGTAAACAGCACATGCCAATGTCTCTCGACCGTGAAGCCTCTCGTTGGTGCACTCTTCTCTCCACATCTACGATGCTGCTAAGGATGAACGCGCCCAGTTACCATCCGATAGCCCTGTCTTTTGTTCAAACCTTTCTCTCCTCAAAAAAACAAGTGGTCATTGACGTTTTCTCGTATTTGATAAATCTAAAGATTTTTAAATAGAAAACGGCATAGCTGTAGATTTATTTTGGGTAAAGTATGAAATGGATCAGCTAAAGCGGTAAACGCTTATCGGTTCTGGTATTGGGTCTGATGGATGGTTGTTGAGATTATTGAATATTATGTACATAGGGAAAGCGGGTTCGGATCGAGGCAAAAGTATTCCTTAAAAATGATATCAACTATAATAGGATCATATCCGTATCGTGATGTGGACATGATCCTGCATCACTAGATCCCAGCGAAAATATGTTTTCTTCTTTTGCCAATTATCTTTACCAGATTAGAAATACACCATTTTTGAGATTCTCATTATTGACCTACTGTAGAAACTCAGTTCATATAAAAATAAATATAAGGAAAAGAAAGAGAAGAAAGAGTATTCGTTTCGTACCAATGTAAAACTAAACAATTCCGTTTTCAATTACAGACCGCAAGGTCAATTTTGTAATTTCATACCTCACCAGCAGAAATTGGTTCCGCTCTAGTTTCATAACTGTAATGCCTCAGTAATACCAAAAGTCGTCCTTTCATCCTTGATAGTTATTCTCCATTCGGCTCTTTTGTCCTTTTATTACGGAGGAACGAAAAAAAAAACGTCCACGAATTACACTTCTGCCATCGAGCTCTGTAGTTTCACGAGCGTCTATAGCCGAGAGCAAAGAGCTCTTTGTCGCCAATGTGTATTTCGCAAAGATCGTATTAGCGCTGCAGGGAGTTACATGTATGCGCGATGGATGTTGGCAAAAGAGAGGAGGACGAAAAGCGCGCTGCCCGATATCAGATGACAGAAAGAGAGAGAGAGAGAGAGAGAGAGAGAGAGAGAGAGACAGAGAGAGCACCAGCTATTCACGACAGGACCAGGATGGGAATGAGGAAAGGTGGGCACTGGTAGGAAAGAGTGCAAGAAAACGAGAGCTGTAGAATGGGGATGAGGAAGGAAGAGAAGCGGCGGTGGTGGTTTCTGCGGCCTCCGGACCACGCGGTTATCAGTGACGCTACATCTTATTTTACGCGCTCTTCACCCCAAGGGACATTTCTATGCTGGTTGTATGACGTCGGCGCTTACCCGAACACCAGAGAAGGGGACTTCTCTCTGACTCGTGCTAGACGCAAATTGACCGCGTGCACTTCTCGAAACGAGAGTCAGCGAGAGGAGAGTATTACCTTCCGTCCTTGCGTCGAGGAGGCTAGCCAGGGAAGAGCGCCGATTCGCCTGTGGGAAGATAGAACGGGCTACCGGATAATACAAGTGGTAGTAGTGGTAGGGTAAGCTGAAGCCCGATGAGTATACACATATCGTAGATTGTGTGTACAGCAACCGGATCAGTTGAAAGGGAGCCCCCGATTCTCCGCTCTTAGCTCACCCTTTCTCTTTGTGATACCCGCAACTGTTAGCTCGCGACTACCTGCTTTACACCGTCCAAGAAAAGCTGGAGCGCGTTAACGCGCCTTTATCTCTGGCTGCACTTGCTGTATCGAAGGGCCTACAAATGCACTACGAAGAGTTGCTCCGTTGCTTCGATTCTCGGGAGATTGCGCGCAGCCCCTTATTTCCCAAGCTACCAGTATCGGAATCACGCACGGTCACCTGTCGAATCAGCCAAAAGAGACCTGTCGCCCTTAAGCGAAAACGAAACCCATTGGGAAGAAAAGCTGCCCGGAGGTGTTGGATAAAAATGGAAATCGACAGCGATCCGATCGGTGAATCGAACTTGGAACGAGGATGCGAATAAAAATTGCGTGTTATCCCGCCAGGGCCACTTTCCGTTCTATGTCGTTTGAGAATAACTCGAAATCCGTGAAAAGGTCTTATCTCGTACTGAGCTTGCCATGCCAACTTACTAAATGTATAGACACGATACGAACGACGGGAATGAGCGATAGGCGAGCTCCAACACTTCGTTGCATCGACACGAGTCACTACTCGAATGTGATTTTCTAGCAGTTGGTTGCCAAAGATACCTTTAGCTCTCGTACAACTGTGGCAATACGGTGCTTCAGGAAAGATCGGCATTGGGACCAACACTCGAGAACTGGTTGTAACAAAGAGGCGAGTCAGGCACAATGACTGAATGTCATTAGCAAGCCCACTAGGCAAAAGGATAGCGCTTTGAAAATGAATAGTTCGAATTACTACTATCCGATGATGATACGTCCACAAGAAAATGTATCAAACAGAATCTGCCGACGAGGAAATCTCAACCGATCAACCGTGTTTTCACAGTTGTTGAATGTCTTGTTGTTGAAAGTGTTCGAGAAAAAGAAAGGAACGGATCCAGACGAGGAATGAGGTGGAGTGCTACCGCAAACTGTCCAAGGTCGGAGAATCCGGTCTCGAAGTTCTTCCGATCTCCGACGCGATCTGTTGGATTCTCTATGTGAAACAGACACCCCAAGGGTAACCGCGGCAAGTTCTGTTGCACAGTTTCTCGCTCTTCGACCAAAAAACGTATACCCACGTGCGTACATCTTGCTTTCCTGATTGTTTTTCAATGTTGGCACTTTCGCCAACTACGTTTAGCATACAACCCCATATCTTGCAACGTGCTGTTGCAATTGAGTTTAAAACTGATCGATCAGAAGTCACTTTGGCATCGTCGGTTCAACACCAAAAGGATACCTGGGTTGTCATCCAGCGACATATACCCCAGTCATTAACGGCGTCCTGCTTGTTGGCGCGAGAACTAGTGTACGAATGATTATCAAGTTTACAGGTTTCGGAATTGTGATTAACGGCGTTACTATTTAGCCGCAACTTTGATACATCGAAATCCTCCAACGTGTACTCTGCCGCGGGGACTATCGCTACCGTGGCTACCAAACAATTTAATTGGTATGCAACTGAAAAAAAAATTCTCGATTCACTGTACATCATTGGAGCCGAAAACATAACAGACGTTTTCACGCGATTATGGTTAACGGGGCAAAAGCAGAAATAATAATCGGCGTGTTTGCGAGTGATTCGTGTTCATTAGCGTACAGGTATACGTGTGGATATGAATATGTAGGCATCCGAAGAATGCTGTACACCTACGTGCGTTACGTAGTCCCGACAAGAACAGCCATTATTGCCATTACTCAGACCAATAATCATTGTGCTTTCCACGTTGTAAAAGTAGGAAGAGAAAGAGAGGGAGAGTCGCAAACTGTATATCTCGTAATTCTTGGCGGCCGTCAAGATGGGGGAGGGGGTTTGTCCGTAACTGTATATACTCCCGCGATCCCAGAGAGTCACTCTTTACAATCTGCCCCTTTCGTAAATTGCGCATTATTAGTAAGTTAACGTATATACGCGGTTGTGCACCATTGGCAGTTAACCGTTTATATTTCTCGCTCTTTAACCGCGCCAAAAGGTATAAAAAAGTGAACGACTCGATAGCACCCTGCAATTTTTTTTCTGCCTCTTCTCTCGTTTTCGCTACCCGCGGTCGTCGACGGCACCGAAAAAAAGAAAAAGAAGAGATGGAAGAACCGCACGCGCGCTCGCGTTTTCATTTAGTAAAAATCGCAGCGTCCGAGTATATGATAACATAGGATGGCTATGTGTACGACCGGATGTACAAGTTAACGCTCTTGTCATTTGCGCTTACCGCTCGATATCTTTCTTTCAAGTTTTATTTTTATGAAGACGAGCTTGCTCGAGGTGATGGTAGACCAAACGAGCTGTGGAATGTTGATAAAGATGTGCGAGGTCTCATCTGCTCGGGAATAAACCTCATTGACAACCGTTACACGCGTCATTTACCGTGGATTACCTACACCGGGGTAGATAACGCGATGTCCGTACAGGGTGACCCAAAATTTGACGTCTGAAACCAAAACCTACATATTTCGTATATTGATTCGTCTGAATCATTCCCACCAGTTTCGAGCAATTTTAGTCTTTGGAGGAAACGGTTTTTCATTATTTTTCTCTGTTCTTTGCGTAGAAATGATTTATTTATTTTTTTGCATATTGCCGTATTTGATAGACTTAAAAACCAATTGATACACCCTTAGATTTTTTACCCTACACAAATACTAATTATTGAGATACAACGAAGTGTATTTCCTGAATACTCTGCTGAAAATTTGAGCAACGAAATTCATATTGTCAAGTATAAAAGATATTACGGAATTTGAAAGACCATAAATTAGAGTATTATAAATTATTATAATAATAAAAATAATTTATAAAAATGTATTTAAAAATATATAAATAAAAAACCATAAATTAAAGTATTATAATTATTAAAAATTAAAGTATTATAAATTATTAAAGTATTATAAAAGATTATTATATGAATAATATGAATAAAATAAAGTAAAGGGCATTGAAGTACAAAATATAATGTTGTTGAGATTGTTGCGCTTCAATGATTCCAATGATAGCAACATTCAAAACATTTGTATTTACCGTTCGGATTTAATTTTTCGAATCACCCGGTACACCATGTGTGGTGCGCGGTACGAATAAACGCATAGAGAGATACGTGTATATCTATACGAGTATTCATGAGAGTATGGAGTAAAACACACCTGCAAATAGGAGGACGGACCACCTGGAACGGATTACCCGACATTATCGATTATCTCGAGCGATCGATTAACTCGATTACCACCGCGTCTACTTGTGTTCTTTGATCTATCGTAAAACTGGATCTCCTCTCTCTCGGGCCCGTGCGCGCGCGCGCCTATGTCGACGCGTTGAATAAAATAGTGCACACCGTATATAAGCTCTCAGCCGGTCGTCGTCTGTCGCCGGCCGCTCTCTTTTATAATGCGAAAGTAGGCGAGTGCTCTCGAAGCTTCGCCCGGGGGAGGCTCAACGACGCGCGCATAATAATTAATTGAACGGAAATCAAACGCGAATTAAAAAAAAATCAAACACTCCTCGTTATTAACACGACCACTTTGGATACCCCGCGAACGTGTAAATTTTTTTCAATCTATCTTTTCCCTTCGTTCATCCACGGACGAGAAAATTCTTTAACGTGCGATTTTAAATAGCTGAGTATCGTATCGTTTCCCTTTCGATCACGATCGACGCTGTTTACACTGCGTTATTTTACTCCCAATTAGAGCTCGGAGCAATGAATCAGCCCACTGAAAAATTGATTTATTCCTTGGACGTATACGGTGACAGTTGCCCAATGGTCCCCTATTTTCAAAAACTCGACGATTGAAGTCTCGCGAACAACGAAAAACATCATTTTTTTAATGTTTTTTGGAATCGGCGGAAAAAATCTACTGGGAAATAAAAAATTTCGCGAAATAAAATAAAACGATAAAACTACTTACTTGACATATAAAACAAACCCTTCAAACTTCGTATCTAGATAGTTTCATTAGTGTATTCCATACGAAATACCATCATACTTGTGATCAAACTTCACCACTTAAATCGATAAAAAAAAATAATTGTACCTATAAATCCGAATTTCCGTCTCATTCCAAACCAACCACCATACATTTTCTACCCCATCGAATCGCCCGCACGCTTTAAAAACGTTGGACCACTTAAAGAGTGTCACCCTGTATATACGAACGTTCAAGTCCGTAAAGTGTATTTTTTCATTCCGCACCGCTTGAGAAAAGAAGACGCGGATGTATCGAGCGTGCGCCAGATACGTGTCGTAATAAACTCTCTCGAGTACATATCTGTCCGAATGGTTAATTGATTTCTCGGATTGTATAATCCCAGGAACGTCGCGCGATTAACGCGCTCGTTTAGATCGTCTCGTGTGTCAAGGAAAGTACGAAGATATCGGTGGAGAGTCTCTTTCGATCGGACGCCGCAGAGCGAACGGGAAATCGAGCGTTTCGTCTTATCTCCTTCAGAACTATTCTGATCTCTGATGTCGCAGTGGGGGTGGATCGCTGAGAATAACGCATGCGATTTACGCAAATATATATCGGCAAGTGTCACCGTAATCTTTCTCTCTTCCTCTCACGGAGGCTTCGTCTTTGTCCAGTTCACTCTCTTCCCCCCCTCCTCCTCCATCTCTCTCGTCCTTTTTATTTTTCTATACCTGCCTCATGGCTGCTAAAGAAATATCCTCGTTCCCACAACCTCTCCCTTTCTCGTTTCTCTTCGATATAATTCCGTCCGTAGACTGGGATGTACTCAATAAGCTTCTCCTCGTATGTAGGTACGCGTGTGTGTGTGTGTGTTATTTCTCGATTGTGAAACTCGTAATTTTCGCGCGGACTCTGCCGAGCGTGGTACACAGGTCGTAGGGAGATCCTCCACCGACGTTATTGCCTTCTTGACTATATTATGCTGGATGCAAAAGAGACCGTATGAAACGGGGTTTCAGAGTTCCGGAGCGTGCGGAGGATGCTTGGATGATATTGTCTTCTTTTCTTTTGCTTTTTTCTTCATTTTATATTCATGGATGTATATATATTGAAGGATACGGTTTTATCGAGGCGCGGTCACCCGACGAATTACGAGGCGGATTCACGTTATTTAAACGATCGTGTACCACCTGCATCATGCGAACGATACTCGGATTGTACTCGGCATTGGTGTTTCCAGAATTCAAGGTGAAGACATCCTGTGCGGTTGATCGTCGCGAACGGAAACGAAAGTCGCTCGAAATATCGGAAAAATGTCGGAGCTGATTGCGAGATATTCTCGATTATTGTAGCAACGAAAATGACAAATGAGAAGAATTGCATTCTCTTCATTACGTCAGACTTATTAAAAAAAAAGAATTGATTTCTTTTATTGCGTTATTTCGACTTTTTTTTTCTTCGTTTATCCATATGCACGGAACGAAATGACTTACGTGATATTTATTTTACAAATAGTAGGTATTCTCTTTATGTTTACGTTTTAATTGAAAAGATCAATAAAATTAGTTTTATTCCTTGTTTTTAATCAAAAGAAAGGAATCTTTTCCATATATCGTATCTCACAGAAAAATATTAGTCTCTTCATTTCTTGAAAGGAAAAAAAATATTATTGACAAACTTTGATCCGTTATTGCCTGTCAAACGTACTAGGTTAGTATTTACCTCAAAGAGATAATGCAAAAGAGTGTCTTTGAATGGTTGAAAAAAACATTATACAAAAAAAATGATTACAAAATAAGTTAAGAAGACTCTAAAATGAAAATACAAATTGAAAAGAATTTTTCCATTGCGATAAAACATACGTTAAGACTGATCATATACTATAAGTAACCGAGTCGCAATTGCTTCGTCTTTTCAATTCTCCAGTGAATCCCAGCATATACGTCCCCTTATCTCCGGGTTGCATCAATTAATACGAGACCCAATATCACGAACATTAGCCCCGAAGAAGGGATGATGTGTCGGTACGTGTGCGGATGACTGGAACTTCCGGTTACGTTGCGCAGTCTCGGGAGACCGGGCTATCGTGTATCGTGTTCGACGGGGGCGGCATACGGAAGATGTAGAGAGGAACTTGGGTCGTGGGCTTGCGTGTCACGGGACTGTTCGAGGATTATCCATGGCGAGGCAATCATCATCTCCACGCTCGTACACGACACGCCAATATCGTTTTCCTTGCCTACCTCCTCTCAAACCATCATCGCTACACACACACACACACAGAGGTCCTCTTGATTTCACGTCTCTCATCTCTGCCCCTCATCCTCACGCAGACTCGTGAAAATTTACGTAACCTATCGCTCACTCGCCTCTCTGACCGGTACATTCTCTTCTAGTCGCGCGTGCTCGCGGTCCACCACCAATGGAGATATTATATCCTAGCGATCCATTCGCGCCCCTGGCACATACGATGTACGCTTATAAAATAGCCACCATGCCTTTCAGCGTGACCCCGACAAGCGTGCTCACAATACGCGAGGGATCGACAACCCTCGCAAGCACTAACAAGCCAATACTTTTTTTCTTGCCCTCCCCCCCGCACTCTGACGTCCCTCCCACTTTCCCATTTTTTTATTCGACGTATCGTACCGTTGCCGCGTCGCTTAACCTTTCTTACCGTTCCTAGTTGAAAACAAAACAAGATAAAAAAAAAAACATCAAACTCGTTACGCGAATACGTGAAAAAGTAGGAAACAGTCGGTATTTACGGATAATGCTTCAAAGCTCTACCTATTTTTCTTAACGACGTGTATAAAATGTACAATGAACGTCAACGAGTGGGTTGCGAGCATAAGGGAAAATGAAAGAAAAAAAAAAAAAACGGCACGTTCTCGCGTGGACGATCCTTTGTGCACTTCGAAACTGCCCGCATATCCACCTGGTACGGAAAACTTGAGCGGGACAACTTTGATGATAGGAGTATTGAGCCTGAGTCATGGGCTGATAAATTAGAAGCGCTTTTGTATCGATCGGTAGTACCAACGTTTCACGAAGGGGGAACGGACAAACGGGTTTTTCTTTCTTTTTTTTTTTGTAGTAGAAGCTTTAGTGAGATGAAAGAAAAAACGATTCATTGGCGACATGTCGATGTTTAAAAAAAACAATTTGTAAATAAACGGCGCTCTTATTGTTTATTTTTGAATAAATCATGTTTTAAATAAACTAACAATATATTAAATAAACTGCTTTATACACGGTTCACTAAAGATTTGTAATCACGTTAAAAAAAAACATGTAAAATTGAGTAGGAGTAATAACGTTGAATTTTGTATGTTTGGTACCCAAAAAAACTGATATTTTTTTCGTATCGCTACAACCTAAGTCTGCAAATATGACGTTGGATAATAATGAAAATAAAACAGTAAAAAGTGTTCGATGTACACCACCGATACGAACTTCAAAAACTTAACTAAAAAATAAACGATTGAAAAGCAAATAATTTTCGTTATATCCATTGCCTTCCAACCCGATTAAGCTTCAGTATCATCGAAGTTTGACTCAGTTGAAAGTAAATTACGATAATAACTTCAAGGATTACCGAAAAAATTGATATGCCTCAGAGTCAAAAGGTCAACAAAAAAAATCTCCGAAAGCACACTGCAAGGTTCGAACTTCAAAAAGATAGAAAGGGCTTGCTCCGATGATTGGAGAGAATTCGCGTGATAAGATCGGCTCGGTGGTCAGTGTCAAAGTGCCTCTCGTTGTTCGGTGTAAAATTTTATGGTCCCGCACGAGCACGGTTTTGCGCGTGGTTTTAGTACGATGATCGTATAAAACGGGCCGATCGGAATTGAGCGCGGAGTAAAGAGGCCCGACAGCTTCGGAAGCCGAGGTAAGTACAGTAGAGTATCTCGTAACAGTACCGGAGACCCTTGAGGGAACTTGCCAAGAGTGCGCCTGATTTTACGTGCATTGCTTGCTTTTTCCACAAACACGCTCACGGACGCACTCGTGAGGGGATATCGTCTTTCGCACGCGCTAAAGACAAGAGTACCTTCACCGTGCCAACTCCTCGACCTCGCACCTACACGTACGCAATAACGGTGAGATTGCGTCCGACATATATAAATATATCAGTCGGCAGGTACCATATAGACGATCGCATGTGCCGGTAACGATCATAGCTATGATACTTAACTTACATTGCAAATTCGTAGAGTGCCCGGTCTATGTATACGTGTATGCGTGTAAAACGGCGAGCAGAGCACTGTACGGTCACGACGGGCCTAAGCTCGACCCTTGACCGCTTGACCCTCGCTCTTCTCGGGGCATCATCGGTGCTCCGAGAGCGCGCAGCGTTTTCCCAAGTACCACGCGACTACGGATGCGTCATGTAGGTACTACATATGTATATACATGTGTGTATATATATGGCGCGTTCTTCTTTTTAACCTACAATAGTCCGTCCTTCGTCTTATTATGGCATCTCGTTGGAGTATTGATATTCATGGTTTTTTAATTCGTTTCGAATAAACGTCCATATTTTTTAATTTATTAGTATTATGTAATTTTTCATTTTCTCTAACCAGCATATTTTACACGTTTGTTTTCCGTAGAATGCCGTGACAGAGTGGTCAATCGAAATGTGGTCTCCACAGAAAAAGGACACTCTGTCACACTATTTTTAAAAAAACGACGTAAAAAAAGAATTTTTATTTGCCGGAAAGGAAACTTTCATCAGTCCTAATGAAAACACAGAAGCAACTTTTTTTTAATCCCACAGAAGTCACAATTATGTGTAGTTCATAAATCAAAAAAACAGAAAAACGTCGTTTTATCGTAGGTTAAGGAGAACGACCCGTATGTGTACTACGCTGAGCTTTATTCTTCGAACTCGATATATTATTTAACCCGTTTGTCCTAATTTTACGCATTTTACTTTATAATGTTGAAAAACACATTTCGGCATGTTTCAACTATTTCAAACAGTGTCGACGTGGATCTAAACGTGTTCGCGTAATAAGTTCACTTAAAAGAAAATATGGAAAGAATTGAGTTCAGAAATCTGACCCTGCGATGATTTTTATAAACAATTATATATATTTCGTTGCGTTTTGCAGTTATTTCATTAATTGAATGGTATTTCCCTAACTATTCGTAAATTTCGTAATAGGGCATATTTATTATTTGGAAAAGTTCAACGTCTATTTGGCACGGAATGTCTTTTTATGGAAAAACAATATTTAATGTTTTTATAAATCTCAGTACTTCGAACAAAATAACGGCTGTATGTGTTTTCCAGATAGAAAAATTTGTGTCCGGATAACGTATAACGCGCATCGTAAAATATATGATATTACATTGATATGAAATTAGCTCAAGTCAACTATTTATTTTGTATTTCGACGAAATTCGAGTACCTACATAAAAAGAATAATTTTCATCGCCATCGAGCGTTGGCAGCTCCAATCTGATCCGGCTTGCACATTCGGCCGTGAGAAACTACGGTGCGACCGTTTGCTACCTGTGGACTTTAAAAGATAATTCCTCAGCCAATTTTTGTCGCACTTATAAAAATGAAAAAAAAAAACTGTCTTGCCCCCAACGACACGCCTCGAAGCTCATAAACGTGAACCCCGATAGTCGTGAATAACTCCGCGTGAATAATCCTATCTATAAAATATAAAATCATCCGAGTGTGCATAAATGCGTCACTGGCGACCGCAGCTGGTCGCCGAAGAGGTCTGCAAGGGGCATATAAAATAAGGAGGCGCTCATTTACATCACGCGCAAAGAATCAAATCCAGGTATATATCCTCGACCTACGAAAAGCGAGAGAGAACGTCAGTACCGTATGAGTTGCGCGGGTGTCTGAAATAAGATACTGCGCGAGGAAAATTAAAGGAACGATAATCGAGGATACGCGTAGAAGGTCGTGCAGATTTTTCCTCTTACGCTAATTGAGAAATAATTCGTTTTTCCGAATGCACTCAAGCTTCGCAAGAGAGAGAGAGAGAAATAGAGAGAGAGAGATAATTGCGTACATGATTCGCGTTGATCCTCGGAACTATGCGAGGCTTTGAGGGCAACGTGTGTACGCGAAGCGTTCAACAGCCTGGTGGCTCGTCCATCAACGGTTCCATCAACCATTTTAACGGTTACGAAGGAAGATGTTGTAGGCAGTTGGACGCGGTTGGGTTTAACAATATTACAAACAGTGCACACGTGTGTGTTTTTTTCTCTCAGCCGACACTGATGCTGCGTCGCACAGAATAAAAAAAAAGATAAAAAAAAAAAGGAAGTAATCTCGACTATTTCTTATTGGAATCGTGCCCGTACTTTATTCAACCCCGTTCTTGCTGATCGGCAATTAAATGCAGTTTAACGTTATACCGAGCATTGTACACGTATCGGATGCTCCGGATTTCGATGAGCTCTCCGTAACCCAACTGGAACGAACGTTTTCTTACGCAGACGGATAACGAGAGAGAAAGACGGACAAGGAGGGAGATCCTGATGAGGATCCTTCTGATCGACCGCTCGTTTATTCGCTCACGCAAACTGTTCGACGATCGCGGATATACGAGAGACTGGCAAAGGATCATCGCTCTCTCTCTTTCTCTCTCAATCTCTCTCCCTCTCTTTCTTTCTAGAGCTCCACGCAACACCCCATGGATCCCTGCAAATCCTTCAAGTCTTGTGTAATTCCCGCGCGCTTTACACGCTCTCCGGCTATCTTTGGAGGGGCATTAGTACCCTAGATAAACCTCTCGTACTTGCTCGTTTATGCAGCTACGTCTATTGCTCGAACTGTAGTTCGAACGCGTTACGTGCAAACCCAGCCTCGTGAAAAATGGTTCACGCGATGTCCCTATTAATAACGGAGTGGGCTCGTACGAATGAATCTAATTCTAATGTATACACGCTGAGAGAAACAGTCATTTAATGCACCTAATTGCAATCTTTATGAACAGAAATCTTCTGTCGATTGAAAGTGGTCGATTCCGATGTTTAACTTGGCGGCTGTTAACGTAGTGATTTCATTTTTCGTGGATTATCAAATATTTATGAGACTGCGGAGTTTCATAATGAGACTATTGGGATTAGGATGTTAGGATTTTATACACAAATAATAGCAGTCTTGGCATTTATATTGGATAGTATTGATAGTTAGTGTTATTATGATTTGAAAAAATAGCGACTGGTGCTGCAGTGCCAGTTAGTGAAATATTAAAAAAGGATTTTTTAGTATAATCGTTAAACTTTCATACGATCATATTTTGAAAATTTGAAAACCGTGACAACGGTAAGCTGCAACAAACAGGGCCGATTTACAATGTCAAAATTTGAATTTTTTTATAATTTGAATGGGTAATTTCATAGTTGTTATTTGAATAATTCAATTTTTTTTTATTTATGACAGTAGAGATGTTTCTTCACTTTGTAATGGTTACGAACAATGACAGACGTGAACTTATACTTCGCGTGACAAATCATTCGTTCTTACTTTTTATTGAGAATTATTCATTATCATAGAATTAATAATTATAAATTTCGATTTCTAACAGTCACCAAGTACTGGCTGCAATAAACCTGAAATGAAAATCACAAACCAGACATCTCTCGTCATTACTTTGTAAACGGAAAGGTAAATTAGAATTTTTACAATACTATTAAATGCTCAACTTTGCATTTATTCTTCTGCAATATAAGCGTTGTAAATTCAACGTGAAATAAACGTACGTTGATCGTCGATCGACGCAAGAAATAAAAACATATTGGGCCCACATGTCTGTGTATACCACGCTGCCAAGACGCCCGGCAAAATTTCGTCCCCAATATATACTCTTTTGGTTATGCCCGCGAAGTATTCGTAAATCATCGACGTACACCCGCATAAATATATCTGCCTCGGCTTAATTCAACATTAACGGCTTAAATTATCGGTCCAGCGTGAAGTCGTGGCAGAAGAATCGGAGGCAAAAAAGAGAGGGATGGAGCGAGAAAGGGGACGGCGCCCACGGCGAGACGCAAATATACGTACAACCGGAATTAAAAAATATGCAAGCGGTCCTACGAAAACGATACAGTCGAAAACCACGAAACCTCCGCTCGATTCTTCAATCATTAAAATAATGCAAATCCAAATTGCGATTAGCCGATTTTTTGCGTAGTGCAAAAATTTGCATATTTTCTTACGTGCTACAAATTCTTCATTACTATTATTTTATATTTTTCCTATTATCTAAAATTTTTGTTTCCAGTTTTTTATTTTTATACATTTTTTAATTAGACAGTATTTTTTTTCAATGCAAACAGTACTTGTTTTATAAGGTAGAATAACCAACTTTGGTACATTTTTTTTCGCTTTCCACCCCTTCTGACCCTTTCGGAAACTTTATTCAAGAAATGTAAAGATATCCATTGTGTGTAATTTGGCACTTACACTCGGCAGAAATAAAGTAGAAAACTCGACTGTTAAACGCGTGCGTCATATCCGCAATACATATTACAAGTGTCACACGAATGTAGTACGTAAACATTCATGCACAAATGACAGGAAATTTTCGGACGATGCCAAGCGTATGTACACCCGTCTCAGGTCTCATATCTCTTTAATCCTCTCTGTCTCTCTCTCTCTCTCTCTCGCGTTCGTGTCTCATATCCGCCTCATACTACACGCGTGTTCATAAATATATCATTGCGCGCCAAGGAAATATTGCAAGTTTTCTCAACGTGCGATATTTCTCGCGAAACTACTCGTCAATTAATTAAAAGGCCCTTGGCGAAGCATGGTCATTACGTGTCGTAATAACGAGAGAGAGTGAGAAGGCAAAAGTGGCCGACGGGGAGGGGGGGGGTAAAAGCACGTGGACATTTTCTACATTGTACATCAACGTGTCTATCTGAGCATGCAAGACACTCCACCGTCGTAATTTGTCTTCTCGTCCATCCCTAGTACACCTCATGGAATAATAAAGATCAGGGAAAACGAAGTAGGAAACTTAACGAAATGAAGAGGAACTCTTAACGACTTCTGTGAAGCTAGCATCTAAAATGTCAGCATTTTGTTAATAAAGGGCGTAGTGATATACCGCATAGTTCTATCATTCTTGATTTTACCATTCGAAATTGCATTCAGAAAAAAACTGATTTGCTAACTTCACAGACGGGACACAAAACGATTTGCAGTGGTTGCGATTTTATGGGCAGAGTATAATTCAATTCTACTTTTAAAATTGAATTTAAAAATTACCAAACATATGAGAAAATCAGCAGCATGTGAATATAACTAAATGTATGTAATGAAAGAATTAACATGAAAACAAAATATGAACAAAACGAGAAAAACATGCAAATATAATCTTCCCGAAGTTTTTTCAGGTTTAATTTCCGAGAAATGTTTTTTTTTTGTAAACACATCTGATTAAAATGCTTTTTTCAATTCCGAAATTTCCTTCGGCGTATTAAGCCCACGAAAATCGCGGGAACATTTTCTCTATTCTTATTGAACCATCCATGACTAGAGCTTTGAAAAATATCTATGCATATTGAATATTTTGAAAACAATGAAAATTTGAAAAAATTCCCTCGAGGAAGGCAAGCCTGCAGCACAAACATTAAACATTTTTTCCTGCAAGATATACCCGTACTCCATACATCTTCACCAAACTTTACAGTTTTTGTTATCGCCTGATTCACGAGGATGTATTTCAATGGGAGTCGGAGTTTTCTCTAGAATAGTCGCACGAGGGGGCGCCTCGGTGATCCGAATCAATTACTCAACGCACGCCGGACAATCGTAATTGGCGTACGTGCGGTGCGGCTCGGTCGCCCGCGTTCGATCCCCTTCGGCCTTCTTTTTTTTTTTCATCGGCGTTGCTCCTCGAGCGGATACCACGAGCGTGTGTGCAATCCCGCTACTGCTAACGATATAGTAGCGCGAACACAGGTACACACAAACGGAAAGTTGCGGGGCGCGGCGTGTTCGCTCGTTAACCAGGCGCGCGCGAGACAATCGACGATAATTAATGTTTTATTAATGACGGGGTAACGCGCCGTGCGAAACAGCCTCTCTCTCTCTCTCCCGCTGCTTCTTAAAAAATTCGCTCATACGAACGTCGCGTGATTAACGAAACGAAAGGGCCGCAATTATTCGAGTTTCGGCACGTTGAGTCGAAGGAGATGAGGCTTTCTGTCTTTCCGCCTTATGGGTTTCTATACATACAGGGCGATTATACCTATACATCGCTCGGGTATATAACACGATACAGATATACATCAGCGATAATGTACCTGCCGTTAGATAACGCCTAGTATAGCAAACGTTGGGAACTTGTTTATCATGAAAAATAAAACTGGAACCCGCTGTATACGCGTTATTGCGAATTCGATAGTATCTAGGTAGCATTGAACTACTAACTTATTGATACTGCTGGTGATTATCACCATCGTTATTGTTAGTACCGATATTACCCCGGGGTGATTATTGTTATTGTCTTTTTTATTATGTGGATAATAATAGAAAAAAACAATTACAATATTATTAATAATAATAACACCAACAAATGTTATTATTAGTACTTCGATTTAGCGTTGTTGTTAATGTCGTTGCTTTTTATAAAATACGTCAGTTTTGTTATCATTATTATCATCATTGTTTCTATTCGTTTATTATTATTTATTGTTTTCATTCGTCTGTAAACAATTTTCCGACACTTTGAATCTCTAAACTGTGGTATTTCAAGAGCTCCGGGTTTTTAGCCCTTTAATAGATGCATGCCACTGTTCGAAATATTTATTTTGTGGTACCAATTATAAGTTTGTAGAAGTTTTTTTCATTTTTTTTGTTATCATTCTTAGAACGTTCATAACTTGAATTGTTTATTCTCGGAAACAAAATATTGTTGTTGTTAATGTTGTTGCAATCGTTATTATTTTTCGTATTATTATTATTCTTGATATTCTTTTTTTTTGTTATCGTTATCGTTATTATTATTATCGTTGCTGTTGTTATTATTATTATTGTACTTATTGTTGCTATTATTGCTATTATTTTTCTATAAGACAAGTCCAAAGCGCACGGGTCGGACACAACTGTAAGCTGTATTTATAATGCGTGGGTACAACGTGCCCTCGATCTTTTGCCAATGCCAATGCCGCAACGAAACAAACTCTCGTGTACATGTAAGTCTCTCGGGGACTATATACGGTGTTCCACGTCATGTGACCTACTAAAATATTTCCGAAACTGTTGGAAATATGAAATGGCAGACGATAGTTAAATTGTATCGATTGTCATAACAGATGGGGACCACGTGACAGTTTTATGGCGAAACATACATCACCGTGAATACGTTTGATTTACGTTGAACTTGCCATCGTTGCATTCCCATGAAAACTTTTTTTTTGTTCGTAACCCAAATCTTTGTTAAATCATTACAAAAATCATATCTTTATAAATCAATTCTACAATCGGTTAAAAATGTCAATCACCCAATTCCCAATTCAATTCCCAATGCCCATAAATTTACCTAAATCTTTGTTAAATCATTATAAAAATCGTATCTTTACAAATCAATTTTACAATCGGCTTTTTAATAACCGATTTATAAGTTAATTGTTTTTCAATATCTCAATTTTCTTTCAACAGATTTAAGTTACAAATATTACGTTGACATTTGTTTAGTTTTATTATTTAGCAATAAATAACCGAATTCTGCAAAAGGTATTTTTATAAAGTAATAAAAGAGACAGCTAAACATGGATTGGAGTCGTAATTGTGATTTAACTGCATCACTGGCGGTGAATAAAGTTTTTTTTTAATTATTATTGTTAATCCCTATTAAATGAAGAGTTCTCTTAAATTAGGACAAAATAATAATTAACAATATCCTCCATTTACTGTTTAAATCAATATTAGGTCGATCCATCCTTATCCGGATGGATAAGGATGGATCGACCTAATGCGACCTGCGACTTTTTCGAATAGAGTCTAATCCAGCCCGATACTTTTGTACAAACTTGTACTTTCAATTATCCAAATTTTGGACTATCCAAACGACGAAAGGGTCCAATCAAATCCAACCATAATTCAACTATACTCTATTCGATTCGAATGGAACACCCCGTATGGTCTCAAGTGCGCACGCTCGTCTATAAAGTATTCATTTTCTCGCGAAGCCCCTAATCGAGACAAGGTTTGCCCTCGGGACCACCAGTGTATTTTCGTTCCCGCGAGAACGAATAAAAATTATTGAAAGAGGAGGAGAAGAGGAAGGAGGAGGACGCCGGAGAAAAGACAAAAGGAAAAAGGGATGAAACGCGAAAGCGCACGCCGTGCGAGATATCACTGGGCGGCGCGTAAGGTCCGGCGCGATCATCGCTAACTTCATACGTATATATATACATATATACCTGTTTCATTGTCCTCTTCACCAACTGTTGCGGATTCGTGTGGGTGTCGACGCCCCCGTCAACTCTCCGCGTGCATCCTCGATTTCATGATCGTGCCGCGAGGAGCAAAGAGAACTGAACGTTGGGAGGGTGTGCGGAGGAGGGGAGGGGAAGGGGGGGGGGGGGGCGGACGTTACACACGACCATCTGAATGCACACGTCCGGCACGCCCTTCCGTATCTCCACATCCGTCGTGAGATAAGAGTAACGTCGCTTTAGTCACGATTATAATTGGCATCGCGGCTGGCTCTTCTCATCGGGTCGAATCATTGTACACCCCACCTCATAATTCCCTGGTCGCGCCTCTTTTCGTGTACTAGTTTTTTTACCTCCGTCAGGGAATTTCTTTTTATTGCACTTTTTTCCGTGCCCTTTGCATCGGTGGAATAACACCCAGAATTTGGTTATTTTTTCCATCTTCATTTTTATTTTTTATGTGTAATAACTTTTGTCAAATCCAAATTCCATGGTTATCAATTTTGATAAATGTTTGATTGATATTTGTGAGTAGATAAATGAATTTTGTAAATAGTAGTCGAGGTACAGTTTTGTCGAAGGTAGCAAAAATATTATGTTTTTCGTTAACTGAAATCAACGAAGAAGCTCGGCATTCGTTTTAAAAATTTGAATTTCTAAAATATAAGTTCAGGTGACCATGAAAATGAAAAGATGGAAAGAATATCTATTTTCCTTATGCCTGTATTGATATTTAATTACGATGAATAATTGTGGGCGAGAATTCGATTACTGATCCGCGCCACTATTTGATTCCTCAAATAACAACGGAAATCGCAACGCGATTATGATTAATCGAAACGGGAATTCAATTATTCGAAACCACACGCGTGTGCGTTGTATTCATCGGGAATGATCGAGTTTCAACTATTTATCTGAAAGTTAAGACCGTGTATTGAAATACATGCGCTTATGTGGGTATAAGCGCTGTTGAAATCGAATGAGGTGGATCGATCGGTATGGCGATTAATCAACGGTGTATTGTTATTTATTGTGCTGTTAGGAGAGCGTGACAGAGGGATGTGCCCGTGGTTCGCCCCTGCTCATATATCGGCTATTGTACAAACTCCTCCCGACAGAGATGAAAGTAAACGCACACGTTTGTATATATATATATTTGCAATGATCGTGGGTGTACCAAAGAAGTTTGCATATATAAATAACGGATCGGCAGACCAGCGCTATTTGTTAACGGCGTGGATGATCCGGCTTGGATCAAGTCCAAACAAACCCAAACAAAAGCACAATAATAACGTATGTATGCTTAAGTACATAATAATATTGAGTCATCACGAGTGAATTTTTGTGGGATTACGAAGAATTTATGGGCGCCCCCAGATAATTAAATCGTCGTAGTGTCGTGAGGAATAATTAGTGCAGTATAGCAATAGCCAAGAAAGTGGTGAACTTTCTTGACTGATAAGTTTCAGTTGTCACTGAAAATAGGATTATGCAAAGGTTGCATTATTTTACTTTTACTTACTGTTCGATACAGAAGAATTTCTTTTTTTATCGTATACGTTTCCGAGCATTTAATCCATCTAAACAGACGGAGGAGAAATCACTTTTGTTTTTACAAATAATAGAAGAGCTCTTTTTTTATTTTTTTATGCCTTTATTTTTGTTAAGATTGCCTTTAATTTTAATTTCTCTAGACTGTTCAGAAGGGTTTTTTGGTGCCTTAGTGTGTATAATACGGAACACTTATACAGGGTGTCTCACGTAAGAATGTCATCCGTGAAATGGGGAGTTGGGCGTGAAATTCTGAGTCGGTTGTTATTAACTTTGAAAGGCACCCAATCAGGCTTGCCCGTTCAGCGGGCTTGGCCTCGACATAATTATTATATTTAGACATTTAGTGTCATAACGCAGGTCCATGTCAATGTATTTTTATACCTTGAAGACAAACCCACTATTTGATTTATCTTGAACTCTCCATTTCGAGAGAAAAAAGGTCGAAAAAATATTCTATAAAGGTTTTTCGCATTTCCCAGTCTAATTTTGCACTTTCGGCAAAATCTCCGGCACATTCGTAATCAGCGAAAAATTTCCGATTAAATAGACCCTTTTAAGAGCTTAAAAACGGAAAAAAATATTTTTCAACTTTCCTGGTCACTTTTGCGGAATCTTAAAAATCACGATACTTTAAAAGGCCGCACAGCGGGATTTTTCTGTGCGATTGAGATTCATTGGATGGGTTTGAAAAACGTTTTTGCCGGACTTAAATAATTGCGTCGGATTCGTATCGATAGCTCGCATAGTTTTCCCCGAATGTCCACTTAAAAAATGGCAAAAAAGAGGCAAAGGGGGTATGTATGGAAAAATTGGCGAAAATCGATGGTCAAACTTTGAAATTCTGCCAAAAAAACGAAAAATCATCGGATTTCAATAACTAAAAAAGGATTTTGAAGAGAAAATCATAACGAAGAGATTGACCACAGAGTGGAGTGCCAAATCCTAAAGGAAAAAAAGTTATCGATGATTGACTGAAAAAACTTTTTTTGCCCTAAAATCCAAAAAATTTTGGATCTTTAATATTGTTTTGAATAGCCTATTTTGATGTAATTTGATCCTCTGAGTACGAATTTACCATTCATTCTCCCCAAAACTCAACATTTTCATTAAAAAATCGTTAAAAACTTCTGAAAACACAATTCTCACGATTTTTTCATCAAAATGTTGGGTTTTGGGGGAAATTAATGGTAGATTCGTGCTCAGGGAATTAAATTATATCATAATATACTATTAAGAAAAATATTAAAAATCCCGAATTTTTTTTGATTTTAGGGCAAAAAAAAGTGTTTTCACTAAATCATCGATAACTTTTTTTCTTTTAGGATTTGGCACTCCACTCTGTACTCAATATCTTCGTTATGGTTTTCTCTTTAAAATGCTTTTTTCAAAACTGAAATCCGATGATTTTTTCGGTTTTTGGCAGAATTTCAAAGTTGGACCATCAATTTTTGCAAATTTTTCCATACATACTTTTGCGGTTTTTTTGCGGTTTTTTTGCGGTTACCCTTTGCTTTTTTTTTGCGGTTTTTCAAGTGGACTTTCCGGGAAAACTATATGAGATATCGATACGAATCCAACGCCATTGTTTAAGTCAGGCGAAAACCTTTTCCAAACCCACCGAATAAAACTCCGTAGCTAATAAGAAGCTCACCCTACGACCTTTTGAAATTTCGTAATTTTTGAGATTCCGGAAAAGTGGCCGGAAAAGTCGAGAATATTTTTTTTCATTTTTAAACTGTTAAAAGGGTCTATTTAAACGGAAATTTTCTGCTGATTACGAATATGCCCGATTTTTTGCTAAAAGTGCGAAATTAGACTGCGAAAATGCGAAAAACCTTTCTAGAATATTTTTTCGACATTTTTTCCTAGAAATGGAGAGTTCAATGCGAATTAAATTGTGGATTTGTCTTCAAGGTATAAAAATACATCGATGGACCTGCGATATGACACTAAACGTCTAAATATAATGATTAATTTGAGCTTAAGCCCTCTGAAGGGGTGCAGCTGATTGGCTGCCTTTCAAAATTAATAACAATTCAGGGGTTGATCCGGGAACCATAAATGTTTATATCAATCGACTCAGAATTTCACGCCCAACTCCCTATTTCGCGGATGTCATTCTTACGTGTGACACCCTGTAGATTGTCGTATGTGCACACTCAACAACTGATAAATTGAAAAAACTTAATATTTTAGAACATTTCAAAAATAAATAAAAATCGCATCGTAAATCTTAAAATATGTTTGCATCACATAAACCAAAACCCAAAAACTCATAAAAACAGTACCACAGTGACATGTAGCATTATTCCGAACTTTAACAAGCAAACTTTTCTGAATTGTGATAAATCCAAACCGAATTCCAACCCAACGAATCCACACAACGTGAAACATTTCGAAATTCGACATCGAAACAGTGACATAGTCATAGGAAAACCAGCAGATTCGACTCGTGTAACTATTTTTCGTCAATATCTTCACGTAGAATAAAATCGAGGGAAATCAAGCACAACATGCAAATGCAGCGGAATATTTATCCAGCTCTGTCTATGAAATCGAGGAACGATATTAATCTTTATCATAATAATGTATATACCAATAATAAACGTCAGCCGATATCATATATTATCATTTCTCGTAATGACGCGTCGTAAATGCCATCGTAATTAATGGAAAAATGCCCATCTTCATATTGGACGGGCTTTGATCTATCGACAGTGCATTACGACAGAAGCGGTCGGATCTAACGGCGTTCACTTTTTCTCCACCGAGATACTTTATTCCGAGGACTATTTTCCCGGAAGAAATACTTAGTATAGCGATCGAAAGTGTATATACCCGGGAGCCAGTGATCCAGCTGAGTCTCGTAAGAACCATCCTAATTACGTAATCCTTCGATCATTCACGGACGAGAGAAATTCCTGCTCGTCAAGCGTTAAGACTTACAAGATCGAATCTCGCGTGGTTGATCAGTGCCCAAACTGGAAACTTCCAATCTTCAATCATTTCTCAACGCCGCCGTCCCCCCTCCAGCGACCAATTCAATATCCGCTATTCTTCTTTTCCATTTTTGGCTCGGTCAAAACCGCTTTCTCCATTTTGTTTTCTTTTTCTCACTTGATTTTTTTCATTCGTGCAATTAAACAGTCGACGCGTAAAAATTTGATCGTCACTGCCTGTTGGCCGTCATATTATTGACGTGACAAACCCAACGGCCAGCCACGATAACGCCTCGTATTCCCGAGACACGATGAAAGCTGAGATGAGACGTGAAACGCCGATGATTGCCATACTTGACGTCCGTTTGTGTCTCTGAGCGCTTCCAATATGGGCGCGCTCATTCGCCTGTGTATTTACCGATACACGTAGTGCCCTCGATAGGCGAGGGTAACGTCTTCATGTAGTTCCGTATCGCGTAATCAAATTGTCGACTGTAAAAGAGCACGGAGCCTCGTGCTCTTGAACGCGCATGTATATGTGAATTCACGCCCAAGGCGTTGGAGAGGCCTATACAGCGAGGCTCTTATAACGAGTCGTTAAAAAATGTATATACATATATACGTGCATTGAAGACTTTGAGAATCAAATGACGATTCATCAGCTTGAGAGAAAAATTATTTTGCAATCAAGACGTACTCTTGATTTTCGAGAATGTAACCTTTTTTTTTGCCGGGTGCATCCGGCACGAAGGTAATGAGCGGAGATTATTTTATGGACCTCCTGAGGACACGCGAAAGATACATCATCGAAAATTGTCATTTTCGCGCATTTGCGCTAATAGCGTGTAATTTGAAGAAACATAGCACGTATATTGGGAGTTTCTCATTGAATGCTGCTCTTCTTTTCTTACCGGTCTTATCGATCTGTTACCGATTTTGCCATTCTTTTGACAGACCCAATCTTTTACCGGTCCAACCCATTTTTTTTACCTAATCAATTTTTCACATATCTTTTGCCAATTCAATCCATACTTTCAACCGATTCAACCGATCTTCCGTCCGTTATGCCGATCTTTTGCCCATTTCATCGGTCATACCGATTGACGCATTTTAACAATCTCTGACCAAGTTTATCCATGTTTTAATGATTCCTTACCAATAGAACCGATCTCCTACCGATGTTGCCGATCTTTCTTCCAAAAGTACCGATTTCCGGGAATCATTGAACAAATACGATTTCCAGTTCTACGTTGCATACCTACTGCACACATACACACATGTACACACATATATCCAGAAGAGGGAGGCGATTCGAGAGAGCGGAAAGTCCGATGTGTTTTCTCAACGCTCGTTCGACAATCTCGCGAACGATCGTATATTATCAATCGATAAAAGAATTTAAAAGAGGACGAATAAAAATGCAGGTACATGAAAATAGAGAGGGGGGTGGGACAGGGTGAGCGAATCGTTTTGTTCATTTATTCGAGAAATCTAGAAAGGAATCGGCCATGAGCGTGTTACGCGCTTTGCCCTCGCACATTTAATCGTTTGCTTACCAACACGCGCCCCGATCTAACGCAATGGGGCTTAGACAGACGTGCGAGTGTGTGTGTCTCTATGTGCGTACTTTATATTGTTACAACTGTGAGCTACGAGCGCTGATACGACGCGTATAGGCTGATGTATTCGCCTCTTCTTGGAATTCGAAGCTCGAATATCCTTGCAATAAAATACAACCCTCCCTCACCTCCTCTCTATCAACCTCCCTATTAACCGCGCCAAGGAGATTTTTCTCTCGATATTATTCATTCTCTCCCTTTCTTTATTATTCGAAGGCTTTCTTTCTCCCTCTCTCTCTTTCTCTCCCTCCCTCCCTCCCTCCCGGGTAATCCGAGTATATCGCACGGTTGCGGTATTTTACGCGATCCAGGGAGCGCGCGCACGTCGATTATAAGCTTATCGCGTTGAATTATAAATATATATATAGAGATACACGTGTGAATTTCTCGCGCCGCGTTTACCATAGACACACGAGGAGACGGATTAAACGGCGCATGCGTCACTTTTGTAGAACACTTTAGAACGGCACCGTAATTTCTGACAGATACGTATATGCACAAAACCCAACTTGGATACACGTTCATCCTTACGTCGACCTGTATGGGGGTGCTGTTATTCCACTTCGATCGGAAAATTATTCAGAGCTAATTTCTCAACGTATCCGCGAGTAAATGCTACTACAAACGATCGAACAACGAACACGTGTATTTAGTTATTTATACGACTCTGAAGTTTGAATCGTTGGGAAGGGACGAAATTCATTTTATTTCCGGGATGTCCGGAGTTCATTTGCAATTAATTGTGTTCTAGAATGATAAGAGCTAGGAGACAATGAAGATTTTTTTTACATTTCCACGATCCAGAGCTCGATGAATAATGGTTTTGAAAGTTGTATCTTTGATACGGCACGAAAAATGATTTTACATTCCATTTTTGCTTTGGTTAAAATATTTGCAAATATATGGGTTAAATTCGAGAAGATAAATATAATAAAACGCTGGAACGGATATCGTAATCTGGAATGCAAAAAAAAATAGTTTGTTTGCACGCCAATTTTCTTCAAGTTTGGTTCTTTGGAATAGAAGAAGAATTTTTTTCTTATCTCGTTTATCATCCAAAATGTTATTTTGAAAATTAGCTTGAGAAACTTAAAAAAACGTTCCAAGAACATCACTATACTTTTCATAGCCTAAAATGAATAAAGTCGTAGAAATTGAAAAGAGAAAACGGTTATTTACAGTTCGAGGAACATGAATATCAAACTATGCAACTTTAAATATGTAAACATTAATACCATGGTTCTTTTTAAAGGGTTCACGCTTCAAAATGTTCTCAAACATTTATGAGGAATATTTGCTATAGACCATTCAGCAAGAAGGATTTATCATACTCTAAAATAAAAAGGTGATCAAAAACAAATTGCGACGAAGACGAACTCGATTGAAACAGCAAATTTCAAAGTACTCCATTTAATCTCCGACATTCCTTCTTCCGTCCTTGCCACCTCTAACGACTCCTCGCTATTTTACGCACCTGTCCTATCTCCCCTAAACGATCGCAAATCAATCATTGCTATTTTTCACATATCTTTCTATGAAAAGAAAAAAAAAACGTTGTTGGATCAAGAAACGATGATTCCCCATTGGATAACCCGGTAACGAAAAAAAAAAAAGAATTCTCGGTAAAGACGATTGTTAATCGACGTTGTAACCGCGAGTGCGCCTCCCGTGAATAATAAAGCGCACCCATAAGAAGACTGAAAAAGGAAGAAAAATCTACTGCAAAAGGAATACGGAGGAGGCCTCGTCGGAGATGGATGCGTTAATCGTACGAATCAATTATCATAATTAATGGTGGATTCTCGATGGCGAGCCATCATTGAGGGTGCCGTGAAGAGCGTTGCAAAGACGAGAAAACAGCTTTTATACGTATAGACATTTTGCATTGGCTAGGCACTATCTCAAACCTATATATATATATTGGTACAAGGAAAGGCGAGAGGAATCCAAGCTCGACGTATCCGAGACGAGTTCGACAGAGCTATCGATCGTCCCGCCGTACTTTTCGCCTTTAATTAATCGATCGGGACTATTAATCCGTAATCCATTGTGCATCTAACAGACACATCGTACGTTCCTATACATACCAGCCAGGAACATTACGAATAAGTTTGATCAGTGCAATGTTGACTCCGAGGTAAATCGTTCGTTTCGAGGACGTTTCTCGGACTCGAATGTCTTCGGAATCAAACGCTCCTCTGGGTGTTGCTCGCATCCTTCGTTCTCCCATTCCAGCCAATAAAACAACGCGAGAGACAATGGGTATGGAATTACGCGACACGATTCTCACACTCTTGATTTCGCAATTATTCGGTATCCCCGTAAGAGCGACCTCATCCCCGCGCTTTCCTGGCTACGAGAATCGTATAAACTTCTCTTCGAATAATACTTTTCGCGGGGATCTTGTGCACCTGTATATACAGGGTGACGATTCCAATACGGGCTCTTAATAGCTCTGAGTATATCATATTACAAGAATTTACGCGTTTATTTTAAGACAAAGCAACTACTAAAAAATCGTATCGATCGCATTTTCAAATCGAGAGCATTTTGAGTTCAGTTGAATAAAAATAATTCAAAGTTGAATACGAAATTATCATATGACGTTTTTTTTCAAAGAAAATGTAAGTCCGTCCGTTTACGTTAGAATACTCCTTCAATAATTTTGTTCTGCATTAATATGAATGATATTATTTTATTACATAATATTATAGTTATAATAAACAATGAAATAATATCCTCTTGTAATTGTGCAGTATAATATTATTATTATAGAATAATAATACAATATTATCAAATTAAAATTAATACCAATAGTAAAATGCGTTATTATTCAAACCCTGCATATTTTGATATTTATCGTAACTCAAAAAGAAGCTTTTCTGAAATATTTTGGTACAAAGACTTCGATAATCCTCATTCTTTCGTACACAACTTAAAATTTTGATGTTTTTTCAGAACCCGCGATTTCTTTTCTGCCGTACATTTCCACACCCAAATATGTTTTTTACTTTTCTTTTTAACCACTCTAAAGCCAAAAATTATATTTTTTAACTATTCGATAACTACCTACTTAATTTAAAATGATCATTCGGTACAAACGTACATAGCAATTGGTGTACCCACCGCTTGCAAGCAGACATGCACAAAGCGTTTTTGACGATTTCTGTTTTATTGTTCTGTTTCAGGTAAGGTTTCATTTCACGTGGGACTACGTATCTGTGTAAATAGAGAAAGGGCGTATGTGCGCGGGTGTACACGAGCAAAAGTCCATTCCTGTATGAATGACTCCTTATCGGTGAGTCACTTCCTTTTACGAATATACCGAGAGCGAAGAGGAGGAGGGGGAGGGGGGAGGGTGGTAGAAACCCACACAATATAAAGTGAGATTTGCGCGTTACGCAATTGCCATGATTCGAGTCTGTAATGGAAAAGACCCCGGATCTTATTCGTCCCCCGCAACGATGTATGGACGTGTGTATATTTAGGTGTATGCATACGTACTTAAGAATTTAGGTGTATCGAAGACGTGAACAAAGTCTACTTATGCGGAGGCTTACATGGCGCACATACGATCGAGCAATACAGCAATAAAGCATCCTCGATCAGGATGCTTTTCCCACTTTCGTTTGAATTTGAGAATATACGGTGGTGGGCAATACTCGCTACTTGGATATATGCATCCTGGAACGTCCGAAAGTTTCGCACGTTCGAAGACTGTTGACGAAATTGACAAACCGTAAAAAAAGTTCAATATTTTGTCATTGATAAATGGATAAATATATTTTTTAAAGTATCAGTCCTACGGTATGAAATATTATGAATCTGTGGTCTGTTGAAATTTCAATCGTTGCGTATCATAGTTGAGACTTTGAGTCATGAAACTATACCATAGAAAATTGTTCTTTTTAAAATTCATACTTATGAATAGCCTTCTAGGGAATGGAGAATATTTAACATTTTGACTTTGACTCCATTGGGATGAAATTTATTGAGTGCCTTAAGGCCCCACGTGCCTTCCGGCCGCCATTTAAGAAAATTGAAAAAATCACAGTGTTTAGTTATCATAGGAGAAATGTTGGATTATCGAGGGCTGTATATGATTTTCCGAAAATTCAATAACCAGGAGTAGGTAGTGACTCGCAAAAAAAAATCTACGATTGTTACCTACGACCGAAGTACTGAAATGCCGGGTCGAAATTGTATATATGCCTTTAAAGAGGTCATACAACCATCCATTGTCAATTTATTCACGCAGTGTCCTCTTTCGCTTTATAAAATGAAATGAAATAAATATCAATCTGTTTGCAATTAACGCGAGAGAGAATACATGTTTCCCTAATATATTTTCCGCTTTCCGTACTACGGCAAAACTTCGTTATTCGTGATTTTGACCATTTCTGCTAAATTGCTCGTGAGGCTCAGGTCTGCCCACGTACGGAAATTACCACACTGTCCCATCGATCCTGACCAGGCGACTAACGATCTCCGCGCGTTCTCTAACGATTTTGTGGATCTCGTGAGATGCACGTGAGACACGCTCTCCCGAGCTGCATAGAGGCTCGTGAGTAGTCTCGATGTCGTCTACAGAGTGATGCGGGCTCTGTTCTATGGTTGCCCCGGGGGCGAGTTGCGCGCACGTACGATTTATGAGAAACGAGAAGTGGTCGTACCAGTAATTCGTTTATTCCGTGTCGTTTGGCATTGAAAAGAGATTTTACGTTCATTTATAACTGTTCCTTTTTATTTTATGGCATTGACGTTTGCGTCGTTCGTGTGCAACGGGAATACTTTACAATTCCATATTGCCAAAAAAAAGTTCGCGTGATTTTCGATGTTCAGCCAAAGGGGGTTTCTCAAATTGAAACAAACGAGATCGCTTTTATTGGGTTCCAACGATACAATGTTCGGCATCTTTTTATGAGGATTCTCTCTTTTCCCTTACATTTTCAAAAAAAAAACTTTCGCGGTCCATAGAAAAATTATTATATTTCTATCAACGCTAAAAGTTTTATTTCCATTTTTTGGAAAACTGCCGCCGCTATTTCTGGCGTTTCGTTGCACCACGAATTTGCGCAATTCTTTCTCCCTGCAAAAGCAGCCCGGACAGTCAGCGATTCGAAGCAAATATAAACGCGCGCATTTGCGAATGGAAAAGACGAGCGCGAATGTTGCATTTCTTAGCGTCTTATCGATCGCTCTCATCGCGCACATATGTGCGGTGCGCCTAGAAAATTGCGTCGACCCTATATGCGCAATAAGCTCAGGATTGCGCTCTATCTTTGTGCGTCCGATATACCCCGTTAGGCCTTATTTGACAGCGCTCCCGCGTGGAGGCGTTGCTCAAACACGTTACGTCACTCGTTAATGCAAAATTTAACGTGCGCCGCGACAGTACACGCGCGCGTACCTTGTGTATCATATCTTTCATTTGATTTGAAGACTTGTTTTTTTTTATCACTGTCCAACCAATCGTACAGGTCTAACGATGTCGAAAAAAAAGAAATTGATGTTTCGACGTGTTTTCAAACAAGGAATCTTCTATTCCACAATTTCTTACCGATTTTCGAGTTTTCGTCTGGGACATTTTGTAAGATTTTCATGAAGGTGTACGTCCGACGTACGCACATTTCACACAACGTGTAAGTCTCAGGATAGTCCAGGTCTAGCAAAGAGAAAGGGCAGAATAGACTAGAGACCGGAGCGAGGCCGTTGTTGGAAAGTCTCTCAATTAAGGGTCTCTCAATTTGGTGTGTCGAGAGCCAAGGAGGAAGGCAAGGGAGGGCAAGCAAGGGAGGATCTTCGAGGATAGTTTCCGCGATTCGTGGCCTTACAAACGAGTCTGAAGCTGTGAGCAGCACGATGGCTGGATTTTCTCTCTCTCTCTCTCTTTCTCCATGTACGAGAGCCAGGGCATTTGAATACAAGTGCAGGCGTGGAGATGAACGTACATATACATGGACGTATGAATGTATGGCTCGAGGCTGAGTGCCTTGCAGACTCGCCAAGTTCTCCTGCAACGATCGTTATCCGTAGAAAGTCACTGTACTCGTGGAGATTACCGCGATCTCTCGAGCTAGAGGAGTTCCCTCGCTAGCCCCATAGGCTTTAATTGCTGCTCCTGCAGCTTACAACGAGTACGAGGACGACGAATAACCGAAGAGCCCAGTATAGCTCCTCACAAATATCCACAGCAGTGAGGATTATAATCCTAGCTATAATTCCTCCATCTCTTTATCTCGTACACTCTGTCTCTCCCTCTCATTTTTATTCCTCCGCGTCTCTCTACCGTGTTCCTCTCTGGCAGCTCCGGTACTCTTGCGATCGACCCTCTCTCGAGAGGGACAAAAATCCCGTTACATAGACAAGACAGCAAGACACGAGACAACGCGAATCCCCACCACTTTCTTTAGCCGTCAATTTTCGAGTGTCACCAGTGTTGACTCATCGTTTTCAATATTTCTCTCTCCCTTTCTAAACCTCTCTCACTCTTGCTCACTTTGTAAATCTTACTCCCTCATTCTTTTCTTCCTTCGTTCCTCTCACCGTACAAACTTTCTAATTTCAAACTCCCCGCGATACTCCCCTCCTTCGGTCAAGCCCTCTTTCCTATTATCCGTACTGTCACACCGCATCGTATCATCGTGACGTGTTATACGCTCGTTTATCCTCCCAACCATCTACCAGTCATCGCTATCGAAGACCAAATAGTAAATGGTACTTCACAGTAATATTGTCATCTTCGTATACACATATCGATCATCAAATTGACACCCGACGCATTCTCGAGCCTGGAGGTCCCATGTTTCTCTCCGTGGTCCGGTCCACTTTCGCATGTACGGAGAACACGTTTGACCTTTCTTCCTCTCTTCACTGACCGTCACTCTTCGATATTTGTTGCATTGTTTCGGAGAAGCATCTCGATTTATCGAATTTGTACTCATGAGATTTAAATCGTAATTAAAATTTATTATAATGGTCTCATTAGATGAGTGTAATATTAATACTGCTATTGTAATTGGATACAATGATAAAATAATAATAATAATAAAAAGAACCGCCGCAACAGTAATAATTATCATCATAATAATTCTTTTTTTTATTATTGTTAATAATATCAATGATATATTATCATAATTATCATTTGTTGATATAACAACGATAATCAATATTATTATATACCCATGGTCATATAAGCTATAATACTGAGAATAAAAAAATTCTTTTCAATAATCTCCGAATTTGAGAAATATTTGAAAGAAAAAACGGAAAACTGCTCAGCCGATTGACAAACGAGAGGCGTTACGGTAACTTTCTAAAATTCTCTATGATCCCGTAACACGGGAAGCAGCTCACACGATTGAGTCGTTTCTTCCTCGAGATGTAACGACGCGCAGTCGTGACGTTTCGATAGTTAGCCGTTCGAAGCCTACATCTGTCCAATCTCTCGGACTCCCTCTCACTATCGGGCCCGGTACATCGTCTATGTATCCATCGGCCAGTCTTATTCTCACCTCAGTTTTGATCTCTTGACATCCAGATCTCTCGGCCGTCTCCGCTTCCGATCTCACTCGAGAACGTGCTCGACAGCTGGATATACGTATGCGGAGATACATATAGATACGTACAGACAGGTATTATTACGAACAGACACCATAAATAAGTTTCCACCGTCTTTAGCATTTTCGCAGTGTAAATGCAAAATCGCGCGTAATTTATGCTGGCAAGCAACACGCCCGCCGCTACGACCCCCGCGGCGAACTTACAACGGCTTCATAAAGCCGCTCATGCCGAACGCTTACGCTCTTTTATATATGTACGTTTACTTATATGCGAGTAACATCGTACTCACACTCTCGTTCTCGTTTTCTCATTCTCTTTAATGTATCCGCACAATTCTCGGTTTTGCCTCCTCCCGTGCCAACTTGTCTACAATTATCGCCGATAATGATAACTCAAGTACGTACGCGTGTGAGTACCCCCATAAGTGTATCCAACACTGGGTGGGTGTACACACCGGTTGTCTTCGCACTCACTCGTACTCGCACGCGATTACGTATGTATCTCTTTATCGCGATAGACAAAACGATATGACGCTTTTATCAGACGTGCCTGCGGTGCACGTCTACCGGAATTTTCGAAGGAATGATCTATGCGCCGGAGTACCAGCCGACTGTGAAATTTCTCGCTCGCGTCAAGCGCAACTGTTTCGTGCAACTGTTTCGGAGGCAACGAGATCCGATGATGGACACGAGCTTCGATCGGATTGCAGCTAGAATCGAAGCATGGACGAATTCAGTGCTGAGAGAATCTTCGTAGATTCACGAGTGATGCCCTGGATGTCATCAATCGCAGTGGGTATTGAACTGAAGGACATTTAAGGCGATTCAACTTTGATAAGCTTGCTGGCAAGCGATAAGAATGATGGAGTTCGTATTGTTGGATTGTCAGTCGTTTTTATGCTGGAGCCCAATGTTCGCGCCGTTAAGGGGGATCTAAGGATGGCTTTGACAAGAGCTGGAGGGATTCTTATCCGTTTATGGTTTATCCGTGGCCAATGAATGTTCAACTTCGCAGTTGATACGGATTCTACAATTTTGGGGATGGGGATTTTTCTAGACTGCTGAGTAGAGGAGTTTCTTATGAATGTCGTCGAAACCTGAAATGAACTTGAATGAAATGAACTTGAAGAAAAATAAGTATATGAAAATCAGCCACTTAAGCTCAGACGTCACAAAAATACTCATACCAGTCAAAATGGCTTTCAAATTCTTTCAAAAACTTCTAACAAGAAATTGCGTACACCAAAGAGATAAAAAGTCGAACTGCGCAACAGTAATACTCGAAAGAACGAAGCTTCTTCCTCGAAACCTAAAAACAATCATACAGCCCGATTTGAAATTGTTCTATAAACATTTAACAAAAATTGTATCGAAAAAAATAAATAAACACGTTATACGTAAATAGACATAGAACATTCTTGTGGATTCAAAACAATTCTTGAGAAACGTACGTGACTGTTTACGTAAACTGACAAATTGTCTAACGTATGTTAACATACTTAGAATTCCGATACAAGACGTTTAGATTTTCCTTTCGTGTGTCACTTTCCGGGCCACCCTGTATTCAAATATCTGCAGATAAAGACCGCGTTGCTGCATCGTTTCGACGTACCCGAGACGTTATAAATAATGGGAAGTTACGGTCCAGGTAACGCGGAATCGAGACACGTGGGGTCTTGGAGAACAGGTGGGCTCTACCCGATTCCCATGTATATCTGCATGTCCTTGTCGATACGCACATTAAGATGCAAACGTCATGTATATTTATGTACAAAACAAGTAGCCCGTATGAGAAAATAACGAGGATCAATACTTTCACGTGCAATGCTTTTACCCCTCCCCCAGTTTTCTCTCTCGCTCTATCCTCCTCTAATTCCTAAAGCTCTCCACGGATTAATCCGAAAATCGGAATTTAAAAATCACAGCCTGACCACAACGGGTCAAATCTCACTTGTGTATACGTTTTCACGTATATTTTGATATTCGTAAATACATAAAAAGATGCAGTGTGCGCGTATATCTGCATAGCGCATCTCGGGCTAATATACAACCGTGGTGAATTCGAGCGCATAATCGATGAGCAATCATTAATTCGCACCGACTGACTGATTCTCTCGGCGTACACACGTGTACCCAAGCTCGTATCAGAATCGATCGAGTGGAGGGGGAAGTGCGCCCACCTGGAAGGGTTCGCACAGGTTCACGGCCCGCGGTACACGAGTACCACAGGCTCAAAAAAAAATTGTATGAAATAACGCTAACTCCAGCTAAATCACGTAGGAAGGCCAACGTGAACGCTGAGCTCTCCCATCGAATCGCACAGATGTTTTTTTTTTCGTGTATTTGCTCTACACGAAGTTTGCGAGTGCTGCAATGCTAAATGGAATTGTGTGTGTGTGTGGTTTCCACGGTGAATTTGTACGTCGTACCTGCCGTATCGATTCATCCGACTGGATATCCTAATATATGTGTGTATGTGTATGTGTGTATAGACACGCAAGCGCAAGTACATTTGACTAGAGGATTATCCAGGTACGCTCTTGAGCCTTGGCTCTGTAGCGAGGAGAAATTAATAGCCCGATATTAATTCTCACTGATTTCCTCGGGAAATGACTGGTTGCTTGATTCCATCAATCTACGAGAAAAGGACAGAGTGAGGGAAGAGGAGGAAGGGAGGGAAACGGAGATAGTAATAACATAGTGGTGCTTCAATCGCGGAGGCTTCCTGGCTGCACCAAACGGGTGTGGATGGATGCACGTATCGCTATGCGGGCATAAATGTATGCTCAAATTTGGAGAATATTGTAGATGTAAGCTTTATTGTTACGTATGGCGGTCGTAACTTTTTCAATTGGTGATACGCATAGATAGGGACAAGCGAGAGCAATTGATGTTCGAGGAAAAAAATCAGCAAAGGAAAATTGATTTTAGGAACTTGAGAATGTCGTTATGAAACTTTTGAGAATTTAAAAACTAACATTTTCATATAGTTTTTTTTCGACGCATAAGAGCGTTAACAATGTTAACGGGTCTTTCGTAGCTCATATCTGTCGATGGAAATTTAAAAAAGAACATCGGTGCTGTCCAACCATGCAACCTTCTACGTCACAAGCATTTTTAAGGTTTTTTTTAAATTCGTATCATTACATTTTTTTAGGACATTCACGATACGAAATGTTGTAGGGAAAATTGAAGTCAATTAAAAATGTATTGAAATAACAATAAAATTAGAGAACGGGAAAAGATAAAAAAAATTTTTCCTTGCGTTTCAACGATGCAGACTTCCACACCAAAACGCGTTGAGATGAGTTCCGTCTCCAATAAAATCGGTCCGCTGAGCTGTATAAGGATGATTTTATTCACGAATTCTCTGATCGGTTGTCAATCCACTGCAGCGTGGTAACTATTGAGAATATATATTTCTCGTAAATTGGAGACTATATAAATTCGCGTAAAACGATAAAGATGAATGGCAGGTCGGGACCGCTATTCGATGCAATTTCCGCGTTGTAATCTTTGCCCCTAGTAGAAAGAGGGAGAGGAATAGGGTGAGAGAGAGAGACAGAGAGAGAAAGAGAGAAAAGGCTAGGGATTATATGAGGCCATGGTAAAAGACAAGGCTCAATGGGATTCGAGATGGAAGAGAAGGAGCACACAAGAGATGGAAGTGAAATAGCAGAAGCCAAGGGATCAGAATGTGCCTGGGACGGATACAAAGCCACGTCCACGCTGGTCTGCGTCCTCGCAGTGGCTTATAATGGAATAGTTCGTGGTTCGCAGAGCCGTGAGCGATTTATCGCGACCATTTCCGCGTCTTGGCGAGAATCACCCCCGCCTCCGTCTATCACGGTCCTCTTTTACCCCTCTATACCTGCCAAGGTCCTTACTCAAGCTGCATCGCCTCGATGAACCGCGAATACGTTCAGTTCGTAACAACTGACAACACCAGCAGTCACAGGCAACCCGATAAAATAATTGCCGACCACACTGGATTACTCTGGTGCATAGGTGAAAAAGTTTGTCATTGGGAAAGAATTATCGATCGTAATTAACTTCATTGGTGCAACGTAGATCCATACCGAAGAATATCGGTGTTCAGAGTTCTGATAGTTTAGAGATATTGCCAAAAGATGGGCAGTTTTGTGATCCGAACTGAGGACGTTTAAATTTGTATACTTTAAATACAGTGACGGTTGAAATTCTTTTTTCATATGCCTTTTTTTTTGTTTTCCGTCGATTTCTGTTGGGTTCCAGAAATGTCAGCTGTAACCCCATTCAATAGAACGAATAGAGATGAAAAAAACACTCGTTACATTTTTACCCCTTTACGATTTAAGCTATCACAGAAAAATAAAAAACTGAAGTTTTTTGCGAGTTTATTGCTTGCGCCGTTAGTGTCAATGAATTATTATAAAATAATTCTTCAGTTAATGGCAATGAAACGTGTATACAATATTCTAATGATACCGCCAGCTTTATATTTCCGTTACAGTTGTTCCATAGCTTGTATGCCAGAGTCACCTTTAACGATTAAAAAAGAAAAACGTAAAGTCTTCAAACAAAATAAAGTCACTTATTAAATCGAAGGGACTAACGTAGCCACAAATGTTATTACCCCTGCAGTCAAGAATCCTTTATTGGATTTGGCCCGCTTCCAACATCTTCTACACCCAACTGCTCTTCGTATTTTATTTCTTCTCCCAGATTAGGTGAATCTATTTCCAAAATCAAGAATCGGCATCCAACAATCAACAATCAACGAATGAATACTCAAGATACCCAACTCAAAATAAAAGAATCATTGAATGCTGAATCTTTCTTCAAATGTGAAAAGAACCAAAGAAGAATACGATGATCTGTCGAATGGCCAGTAACTGTGGGAGCATTGATCGGAGTTGTCAGTGGTGCGCATCGTATGCAGTCGGAACATATATATATATATATATATATATATATATATATATATATATATATATGGACTTGTAAACGTATACATATACAGCTCCACGAGGAAAGGTGAATCGGCTGACGAGGTCGTGGCCGCGTGCGCGCATATCCAATCCTAACGACGTCCTTAAAGATCGCGGAGAGGCTTATTGCTCGTAAATTGCATATGGCTCCCGAGACCCGCTTTCCCGTTATACATTTACCCCTTCCCCCTCCCTTCGTCCAGGTTCGAGAACGACAGATATGAGAGTCTCTCGTGCTCAATATCGCGAGCTTTTCCTCAGCGCGAGGGTCATCATTTTTTAATCCTGCTTATTTTTCCATGCATCCCATCATTCGTCTGTTAGCCCCTTAACCGCTTGATTGATGCATCAAATGCATGCAACCGGATACGAAGAGGTAAATAGGCATTTCTCATTATCGAGGTTCGTCGCAGACCGCGGCTGTGAACATGAGTCAGCCTCGGAAATCACCGAGATCGTTACAATACATCCCCATGTATAGTTATTGTCTATAGCCGTGTATAAAACGCTGGATTTTTGCTGTAATTTACTTTCCGCGTCTGGACACTCCAAGAAATCAATACCCGGAATGCGCGATCGGGCGTAACGATTCGTTCCCTCGTTGCGCTATATAAAGTCGCACATATGCAGAAGCTGATGCATTCGTCACGAATCCACATGATACATCCGGGCACGATCGTGCACCTCGTGTTTAACAAGGCAAACGGCTTAGTTTAACTTGTATCGATTTCACTTCAATCAAAAAGGCCAGGTATGGGTATTACGCAGGATTCCAGCTATCCTTGATTGCGTAATTGGCAGCAGCCGCTTGTGAGAATGATCTTGATGGAGCATCTTTGTCCCGACTCTTGCTCACTCAACTTTCATTCAATTACTCCGAGCGAAAAACCTCGTGGTAAAAACTTTCTGACGAAAGAATGCTTGATATAGGAACGACAAAGTTTATTCAAATAGGAATTGTTTGAATGACCACTTTCCAAACGGACCATGAACCGTATTGACAAGAAGACAAACAGAGTAGATTGTGATCCACTTTTTTTCAATTCTTAACAGTTTTTGCTTTGGAAAGTGGTTAAAAAAGGAGCTTGATTGACTGGACACTGAAGTGTATTACCACTCGAGCAGTCCACGCCTCTTAATCCGTGAACATGTTCTCCGATTTGAGACAGTGTTTTTATCTGTTAACCCGCGTTCCATCATTCCAAACCTTGCTAACTCCAGATACGAAACTTCCGGAAAAACGTGAAGAACCATCTACCAGATGGGCTGATAACGAAAATCATGCAGTCATAACAGTTTTTTAAATGTGCCTTATACGTACACCGTAGACGTATTATCTATTCCAGGATTTCAAGTCTAACGAAGCTAATCGAACTCTCTTCCCTCCTAATGCAGCCTGTCATTCATTGGACCCAGAATGAAGATTGTCCATACGCACGGATGGACACTTGATGATGAATATGTATAGACATCGAAGGGCGTACCTCTCAGGGGGCCCTAGCAAATTCTCGTGATACATCAGCTTGGTAGCCTTTGCTGTACAGCTCGTGTACATCTGCACTCGCCAGAATTGAGAAGCGGTCAGAACGCAGCAATCAGCGAGACAGCGATACCTGCCGCTACTCCTGATACATTTGCTGGGCTCACGTGCCCCAGCGCGCGGTGGCACGTTGCATTTTACGAGACCGGATCGTTGTATCTCCGACACTGTGATCCTTCGAGTTCTGTACTCCAGTCAGAACCCTGGTAAGGACATCGATCTATCCATGGTTCCCTGGTTAGGTGAAAGAGAGAGAGAGAGAGAGAGAGAGAGAGAGATTGGGAAAGAAAGAGTTCCGTTCGCTCAACCCAGCCCTGCAAAAGGCTTATGCAGATCAGGTAACGTTCGGAAAGCGAGCATTGTCACGCTGTGCATGTCCCGTGCGAAAAGATTGATACGAGGATTTTGTTTCCTCGAACTCTACGTTTGCAGTGGAAAAAAAGAGAACTAGGGGAAAAATTCGTCAATTAAGGATCTCTAAATGTGTTCGATTCATGGATGATCAACGTTCATTCTCTCATTCATTATTAATGGTGTACCGATGCACGTAACCTTCTGTCCAAAGTGCACACTCGTTGATATCTTCCAATACGCTCGCTCTATAAATTGAAACTCGTTTGAAAAAGGAGCTGAAAAATCTGAGCTATGACTAAAATTCGTGACCACCAATGAGACTATTATTTTCCACAATGCTGGCACAGCAAAGTGGCGGAAGCCTTCGAATCGCCGACTTTTATCTACGAAGTTTTGCGAATGTAACATTGGCTATTGAATTATCAAATGATGGATAAAAGTTTAGATTTTTTTCCCTAGCGGTAGGAGTGTGAGTAATTGTGCGAGTGATTGACATTTGGGTGATTGTTCGTCAATAAAATATAATTCGGGATACATAATAGTATAAATAGTGGAGGGTTCATTTTTTATACCTGATATGTTAAGAAGAAGGGCCATGATTCAGAAAACAAGCATGTTACATAACGTTGGAGTTTGGATTGTTACGACGAGACAAAAATGCCTTGTTTTTATTGCCCAAATTTCATGTGAAAAAAATACTTTTGTCTAAATCAAAATCGGGAAATTAATGAATGTTATCAATTGCGCTTAAAATATGCAAACTTCAAGCCAACCAAATCAATCGAAAATGAGCTTTTTACAAAAGTAATTGTTTTAAAAAATTTTTTTTTAACAAGCTAAATAGAATATCCAAATGCAGTGAAAGATATTGAATATTGAGATAATTCGACAATTGTTCGATCTTCCCAGATAGTCGACCCAGTCGTTAATAGTCAAATCGAATTTCTCCTATTGCGCCGATTTAAGAGAGATCGTCAAGTGACCTCAAATGGCGCGTATTGTAAATGTCACGTGTTCGCGGTTGGCGGTCTCCTAATCGCCGAGAGATCGAAAGAACCGAAGAAACTCTACGTATTTCTTTTCTCGTAGTGTCTCGAGACCCTCTCTTGGATGCATAAGGGCGGGATAGGTTTCTCGCGTTGGACATCGAGGGGGCCCATGTGTACTCGAAGAGAATTTGACGAGTCATTCGAAGGTGTCGAAGGAATTCGTCGATCATCTTTCAATGCGCTCTTTCAAGTTGCCATAATATATATATACCTCGCAACAATAATTCTCGATCCAAAATTGATGCCTTTTTAATCCCGAATTACCCGTTAATACGTGGAACCCAATTAAATGATAATTATAGTGCGGGTTATGGGCAATTTCGAAACGCCGGAAAAAAGGGATCAGGGCGAATAAAAATGTGCATCGAGAACGGACCGCCTCCCGCCGCAATACTGTCCTCCGTTCTGTGCATTAAAAGTTAACAGGCATCGGTGGACAGCGGGCGAGAGAGAGAGAGAGCAACCCTTATCCTGTAAAGAGATCGCGATCGCGCGCCCATTTATCGCGTAAATTGTGGTCCAACTGGGCGGGCCGCCAAGATCATAAAAAAATAAATAAAGTTAAAAAAAACCAGAAAGTTTCGACTTTGATTTACGAGCTCTCTTATCCCACCTCTCTCTCTCTCTCTCCTGCAAAGGCTGCATTTCTCCGACATTTTTATCGTTTCTATCTTTCTTTTGGTACAATTCTCTCTACTCTTCCTCGCTTCCACATTGCCACCCGTTATAATGTGTCATATACGTCAACCGCAATAATTACAGTTATGCACACCGAATGAAAAAGCAGCGGAGATCGCAACCGGCAAACGAACCTCTCGAGGCAACAAAATCGGGAGACGTTCTTCCACCTCCGCGCTTTTTTTTCACTTTTCCATGCCGATTTCACGTGGAAGCCTGCACTGAAATAAATTTCATGGCGATCCAGAAAAATGTTTCAACTCGATGAAAATATTTCTAAATGGGAACAGTCATCCAGAAAGGAGGAAACTTCTCGCCACATTATACAATTTCTCTGACATAGCCTGGAATTGTTTTTTTGTATATCGCGACCAAAAATAATAGACAATATAAAGATAAAATAAATAAAGAGAAAAAAGAGAAATTTCAAATGAATAATAGGAGTTGAAGTTTGTGAATAAACAAATTTTTTCTCATTTTCTTATTATCATAATCTAAAGCTGCATATTGCAGATAATAATTATAAATTTCTGAATACAAAATCTTAAAAGCATTTTTGTGGTTTGCATGGTTCACGTTTTTTAAAGGCAATTTGGAGAATAAGAGAATAATCCACGGCTTAGCATAACTGTCATCGCGATCGGAATGAAAAACATCATTCCTCATAGGCAATCGTTTTATCGTTTCCAACACCCAAATACATCCTACATACCCAAAAATATCCACAAATGTATAAACGCATTCCTAGAAGTATCAAAGAAACCCTCGAAATGCATGAACTTGGAGAACGAAGCCACCCCGAATAAAAGGATTCAGGATATCTAACCTTTTCGAGAAAAACCCCATAATCTCGTAACATCGGCAATACTCGTAAGTGACGCCGGGAATCATACAGCTGTCCGCATTTGTACCTCGCACAAAGACGCGAGTCCCCAACCTTGAGCGACCCAGCCGATATACGTCCCCACCCCTAACACGTGTAAACACAACTCCTATTTTGCAATCGAAACGTACGATTTCTTTTGCGCGTACATATTATGACGTCCCTGGGTCGCGGCACTGCCACCTGGGGGAGGGCAAGGGGAAAGCGGGGAAAGTAGGGGGCTCAAAAGTGTAAAAAGAAAAATAAAGAAAATCCCACAAAAACCGATAATAAAAAAAATTAACAATATTTAATAATAAAAGAAAATGAAATACAAAAAAAAGCAAAGAAGAACTCGATTATAATGGGGTCGGGGGAGGGCTCGTACGCGCGAGGGTGGCACTTAGCCCAGGGGTCAGACGCAAGGGGATCGACGCGCGCACTTTGGGGCTAGTTCGGCGGTCGCTATTAAAAAAAAATTAAAAAACAGAAATGCAAAAAAATAAAAAAAATAAGAACTCAATACCAAAAAAAAAAGAATAATAAAAAAAAGGGGAAGCGCAAAAGGGGGTTCGGAGGTTGGGCGCCAGCTCCTTCGGGAGCGAGTCTCAATATTCGCTACGCGGGGGGAAGGGGGGGGGGGGGTCACGGGAGGACTCGAATTATTTAACAGAGTCCGAAATAATATTTCGGACTCTGTGCTAAATTTTAACGGCCCTTATTACGGCCTGGCCTTGCTTCGAAGTCGAAGCCAGGCTTTGTTTTCCTAGCGAAGGTCACCGGTCGGCCGGCTCGGGACTCGCGCGCGCG
>JAPYZJ010000099.1:0-74949 GCA_030522765.1 Ophioninae sp. B BG-2022a
AACCAAATTGGTTGATCCCAATAAATTAGTAGTAAATTAGAACGAGTCATATCCAAAAATCAGCTTATTTCCTAAAAATCCTTAAAGATTCCCCTTCCTCCAGCACTTCCCCTTTTTACCCTCATCCCGTGCTATTGCCGTAGGCGTAGGCAAGAAAGAGGGAACCATACACTATATCACGTCCCATCCCGACGTGACAACTCAAATAAACGAATGGGACAAAATTCATGATTCGCCAATACGAAATGCGGTGAAATCTATCAAGCTCACGCAACTATGAATCAGTCGAAAATTCATTATGTATCATAGCAGTAGCAAATTTATGTATGTTTAAATATCGTTTACAGGCTACATTGACGATTAGGTACAATTTTTCATCAAGCCAATCCACGTCAGGGCACAGTGAGCTTACTTCATTTTTTATTATTTGTTCTAAATTCAAGTGTGAGTTGAAAATTGTTATCACACTTAAAAATCGAGTTTAAAAAATAAAAGTTCACTATCTACGAGAGTTGAAATGTAACAATTTAGATTTTCAATCTATGAATATTCGAAGATTGAAATGTGATGATATTAAATACGTATATTCTATCTGTAGAAATGTATTAATCCCAAAACCTTCATTTCAACAACAAATAAACATGTGATTGTTTAATTATTAAAGTAAAAAAAAACAAAACTTTTTTTAAATATAAAAAGCAACCACGATGCATATACTATCGTGAAACAAACAATCTCGACATCGGTGATTTTTGTAGAACGATCGTTGCAGCGAATCGACAAAAATCTTTGCGAGATCGATGTGATTTGACTATTACAGAATTAATAAGAAGAAACAATTCTTTTTGTGTGACGTTGTCAGCGTTTTCTCAGGAGAGAGTTAAATTGCCTGGGTAAGCCATTCAACTAGCCTTTGCCCTCGTGAAGACGGGGGCATTCCGACTCCTCTGGAAATCTTGAGATTTTCCTTGGAGTCTCCGGGGATGTGTCATCCGCTGTGAGAGATCTTTACGCGAATGGAATCGCGTCGTTTCCCATGTACGTGGTGCCTCTTGCAAGAGAGCTTCGTTATTGGAGAACTTGTTATCATCGACGCGAGGTATAACGAGATTTGCCAGGATGGGTGTTGGTGGAGAGACACGAGAGAAGGAAGAACAGTGGATAGGGGTGGGGGTTTAAATGCCTCCTCGAAACTCTCTTCGTGGACGTCACAATGAAAGTGGCATTCGAGAAGGAACACGTGTGTGTGGGGATCGTTGAAGCTGTCATATCCAAGCCGGCATCATACTTCGAGCTATACGTTTCATGTGTGCACTTTGATCATTTAGCAAACTGGAAGCACTACAGGGTGGTGCAAAAACCTCCATGAGAGTGTATTTCTACGATCACCCTAACGAGTGAATTCTCAATTTTTTATGTACAAAACAGGGTAACTCGTGAGTAGATGGTCCAACTATTATTAATTTTCCCTAAGAAGGGATAAGATTTTTTGTCGTCAGTAGGCCGATGCCATCAGTCTTGCGACACTGCTCTGGAATTGCCACCACAAAGAAAGGAATAAGTGAGTGAGTCGCAGTTCTTTTTTTCACCCTATTAGAAAGAGTTATAGTTCAGGGTGTAATTAAACTATTGCCATAGTAGATATTATATATATTTTTCCGTATTTTAAACTGTATGAATTAGAATTAGAAATACTTGTACAAAACGTAAATCGATAACGGGATAAAATGAAAACTCGCATTGTCGGATCGCAGTTCTTCAATTCTTGTAATTTTTTGGCCAATTTAAGTTATTAAAATCATTGAAACGATCTAGCGTATCCTCATCACAGAATTACGACCTTAATCTACAAAAGAGCTTTTAGTTAATGAAAGAAACGAAAGCGCAAGAATTTACACCTCACAAAGATACTTTTCTATGCTATATTTAGATTACGCATACAGAATGTTAGAAGATTGATCGTGAAGGTGTGTTCCCTAAGGATATTTCTTTCCCAAAAAACGACGCCGAATCTTTCAGAATAATTGAAAAAGTGCAGAGTTAATTCGCAATATAAACTGGAAAACTTTTCCACAACGTCGAGAGAAGACTATCGCACGGAAAAAGTAACACTCATGAAAAATGCCAAACGAGGACAAAACATCTGCAGTTGTTTGCAGATATCATGAGCAGCAAGACGTGCACCGGGGCGCACAAGTTTCCAAACAATCAACAGCATTGCGGCTACATCCTGTGTTCACCGCGTCAACAACAACGGGACACATAGCTTCGGAGCAAATATGACCTTTCGGCGGCAGTGTCCAATGTCCCGAAGTTGTCTCGTGTCCGTAAACTCGTTCCCACCCACTTCAACGCAGGCGAACGAATATCTATACACAAACACATATACGTGCGTGTGTAAGAATGTATATCATCCAACTGGCGCACAGTGAGCACATTATCTGTTCATTTGTTCGTTCTATTTCCCCGAGATGACGATGGTCCTTCGGACCTTTCCTGTTCGTTTCTATTCGTGACACACAGCCAACTCTTCTCGGTCTAGTATCTGTACAAACTGCGCGTATGTATAATATCGTGGGTACTCTCTGTCTGGGATCGGGTTTGACGGTGTCACACGTGGTGGATCGGTGTGAACTTCGAGTCTATATACAGGGTGACCGACAGGTCGACCTATTTCTTGCAAGGTGTCTTTATATAGGTGACTGGAATTCAATTTGTTAGTTTCTAAGTTATGATGGTTTCACGACCTTTTTTTAATTTTCAAGCTTGCCACCGAAAACCAACAATTTTTAAGAAGAACACTCTATTCTGAATATTCAATTAATACCTTCCGGAAAACTGGCAGATTAATGTTGACATTAAACAAATGCCGAAAATTTGCATAATTTTACAAATAAAAGTTCAGAATGACAGATCGTTTATTTCTGAAATTATGCGAATTCTGAATATACATTTTTACGTTATCATTTATTTGTCAGCTCACATTTAATTATGAATCGAATATTCGGATATTAGTATTTTTTTAAATTACTTGTTTTTGCGCTGACGAGCCTGGATAATTCGAAGCATCGTAAAACCATCGTAACCCAGTAACGACTGAATTTTATCCTATAGTTGATGGGACTTAATTTCAATCGAACTACCTCTAGAATTAACCGTTAAAAGGAATGAGTCGGATTACCAGTCACTCTGTATATTCGTGCACTTGGCAATACAAAGTTCAAATTTGTTCTTTGGTTTTACTGCTCCGGCCTAGTTTCGACTACCAGAAACCACCTTGCGCCATTCTAACAAGCTTCAGACTCACTTTCGAACGCTCTTACCGTAATATACGTATACATACGGACTATTAATGAAAGAGAAACTTGCCGGAGTATTTGACGAGATGGGGATAAAGCCGCATAACCTCATCTGTGAAATCTTCAGAGTTATCGCAGCCGATACGGATTTGCAATATACGTACAGACAGTTATACAGAGAGATAATGCCTGGATTTGCGTTGATGTTTCAAAGACCCCAAACTCACTTTATATTAGCAAGATTCATTGGAATATGACAGAGGCATAGGTTAGGCCCTCTTTTGATAATATAAACCACCCTTAGGAAAGATAAACCTCCGGAATAGGCTCTTGTGCAAGTTCTTCGGCTCTCGAGTTATGAGAGATCCAGATGCTTGTCTATGGATTCGGTCTATAAGTGGATGAAAAGTTTTGGATAACCTCATTATGCATAACGACGCTTCACCAGTGAAGTTTCAACGGAGTCTATAAGCTTTCTTGCGGTTTATGGACGGTGCTGGATCTATCTATAGAACTGGACATTGTTTATAGAAAATGCTGTAACTATTTATCGAATTGTCCCCCGAACTCAAGCGGGGCGTCATTGATTAATACGTAAGTACTTAGGAATACGAAGAAATGGTAAGCTGCCTAAAACCCCACAAGAAGTTTATTCTGATCAATATCTTCATTCAATACGAATGTAAGGAGGTAGGGGATTCAGATCTTCGAAAGATGGTCGGATTTTCGTTGATAAATTAGATATTTATTCGATGATGGACAAAAATTATGATCATCTTAAAAACGCGAATCTCTATAAGCATTTACAAGCATAGTGTATATTATGATCGATGCTACGATACATCGTGTCTATAACATTCTGACCAATTGTAAATTTGCATGGGAGTCAGCGTACAGGTGACAATTTCGCAATTCAATGGACCTTCTTGGATGCACAGTGAATAGTGAAACTAGAAACGTATGGAAAATCGCAATGCGGCATACCAATTGTCGTCCAAGGCTTGAGTCAAGTTACAACGATGATGGCTCTTGAATATGGGCACGTACGGTATTTGACACTTCACTGCGTCCTGGCAAACTCAGATTCCCCCTCGTTTTCCATAAGCGAGGGTGTTTGAGGAGAAATTTCACCATCCTCACCGGGCCAATTGGACTTTTATCGCGATCATAGCTGTCGATCTATTATTCCGTTACTTGTAAAATTTCGCGGTAGTTTAATGAGGTTATCGGATAGAGAATATAAGAGAGAGAAAAAGTGGATCCCTGAAGGCCAGAAAAATAAATTCCAGCGGGAAAATAGACGATTCAGCGAAAGTTATAAGAAAATTCTTGATCGCGGCAACTTCCCCACCTTTTTTTCGAACTTTATCTTGCGATGAGCATAAGATGTATGCTGAGCTACCGTCTCTAAATAATCGTGGGAAATTTTCATTGCTTGCCTCGTTGCGGTACGAATCAGTCGGCAATTTCCACTGCTTCCCTCTCCTTCGTTGGACCCGTTAGTTCCTGTGATGGAGCTTGTCAAAATAACCAACGGGACCGAAACTACCGGACCGGAAGTGATGCTGAGAAATACAGGATGTAGACTGCCATTGGGATTTGGAGTATTAAGACAATTTTAGGATGGGAAGTGGCAACCTGCAGTCTGCAGTAACCTCCTCTGGGAATTTCGGGATTAAGGTCGTTTAAGGAGGAACGATCGAGAACGAGGAGTCATAGAAATTGTGAGGATGGGTACGAGGAAAGTTGTCATGAATAAAAATATATACAGATAGACAGTTGAAACGTTGGAAGGAAGTACGGAAGGGATAAGCGTTCTGGCGATTAGATAATTTCCGATTCTATGTTCCGGCAAGCTGATTTTCGATTTGATTGTCTGGCGTGTTCCAATTTCATGGGCTTCCTTCCTAAATCCCTAGTATCGTTGAGAAATTAACTGGGATATTGGCTCGATGATTATAGCTGATTTTGCAATCTCACTGTAACAAGGAGGATATGCTCGTGTTTGTACGTCGTGTACATTTTCGAAGACGATAGCATGTCATGGAATGGCTTGGTTAAAAACTGATACCAGCTGAAAGATCTTTTATAAAACTGAAATGTCTGTTACAAAACTGATCCTAGCTGAAATGTCTTCCCCAAGCACTTTGATGCAAGCTTCCAGAGCCATTAATTCTAGAACACTGCGTTTTCTTTTACGTATAACAGAATTACACATTCATATGTCAACTTAAAAAAGTCAGTGTATGGAAAAACCATGGTTTTAATGAGCGAAGCAAGAACTCATTTTTTCATAATCGATGGTCGACAGTTATTAAAACTGAACTATACAAGAATTCCTGACTATTCGCTTATAACTAGGGGTGCATTTCAGCACGAATAACTAGTCTGGGAAATTATGGGAAAAACCAGATGGATAAAAAAGGAACACGATATCCGAAGCATCGTAGAGAATATGCATTCGTTCATATTGGTTCAATTCATGTCAGTCACGTACGGTTATCTGCAAACTGAGAGGGAACTAAAACATCACAATTGCACCAGAAGAAGAATAGAAGCGATAGGAATATTTTTCGGTCGCACAGATCCCCCAGAATTATTATAAATATATATAAATACACATGTCACCTTGTGAAAATCCCTTATGAAAAAATGCCTTTGAAACCTGGGTTTTGAAAAAATATGACTCTTTTTGAAACGTGAAAACATTTGTGTGGAAGTGAATAATTTTACACATTTTAAGAACTAATTTTTAACAATAACTATAATTGCATAAGAAACATAAACAATTTCCTAATGAGAGTCTATCGCTTTGATAGTTTCGCTTCAGCAATTTTTACGTAATTCTAAAACCTGTAAAAGCAATTATCTTACCAGAGTAATATGTTAATATAATTAACATAATTTGATAGAGACGTTTATCATATATTTCCATCGGATATGATTTGAATCAAGAAGCACACGAAAATAAATTCAGATGTACCTTTGCTTCTACACATTACAATAAATAAAAGGTATTAAAATATTTTAACGTATTTATTATTTAAAGCAAATGCTCCATTGGAAGGGTCACGGCTACTCCACATCTTTCACAGATTTACGCTCTCACGTTGACCACATTTCGGATATATATCTTTGAAAGTGTACATGCAAATACATCATAAGGCGACGTTGGTCGGAATGATCCATAATGAGCATCCACTCTTCCTTGAACCCTACAATCTCGGTTTATAGTTATGGATTACATCGGAGATACGGAAGCCCTCACAACTTTGATGATATTTACCTTCAGTAGAAGTAGATCCCGAAGGATCAGGCTCACAATCAGATGAACACAGTTAAATTGGAGCTCGCGAATTCACTCGAATTCACAGCCAACGGGATTCTCCCAGTGCGTATTGAAGTGAACGGGTACATCGAGATTGGAGCAAGCGAGGATCATACGAGGAGAAAATAAGAGAATAGATGGAGATATCGGTGGTACGAGTTGAAGATCATGCAGTGCAGGTGTAACAAAGCAAATTTAGCTGGGAGATCAATTCGAATGAGCAACACCAAGGAGAACACAAACGTACAAACAGAAAAAGGACTCAAGACAAGTGGAGGAGCAGACGGGAGACTCGGGTGTTTGCAAGGAAGCTGCAGGGGATTTCTGGATGAGATACACACACGTCGAAACGAGGATAACGTAGAAAGTCGATTTGTGGGGCGGAGCATTGAGAGACGGAAAGGGGGATGGCGAGAAGCTTGTTCACAAAGACGTCACGGGTTGCCGCGTTCGCGAGAAGGATTCTCGAAGCTTGGCACGATTTCTGACTCCGTCAAGCTTGCCTGGCTTTTAGATTGGGCCAGACACACGCGTGTATTTTCGAAATGGGTAAGACCAACGGAGCGAAGCGTCAAGAGGCGAGAGATAGTAGTGGCACTCGTAGCCGGTGGACCAGGTATGCTCTTCGGAACATTGCTATCGGATGAACGAAAGGACAAACGTGATGCTGGCTTCCAGCCGTTCACACTTATTTTACGATCTACTTTTGGTGCGTCTACGAATGTTGCTTTTGGTGTGGGTTGGTGACGAATCTTTTCTCAAGGCAAACTCAGAACTATGAGGCGTGAACGTTGCACGAACTTCGGGATTGTTTTTTATTTCTCTGGAGTAAGTAAAAAAAAGATATTTTCTGAAGCGGATGTAATATCGATTTTCCATTTCGCATCTCGCAGAATGTCAAGTCAAACAAAAGTCGACATCCCTGATTGCCAATGCGCGATCATTAATGCACCCGATGTTCCCGAAACAATGTACAATTCGGAATTTTCGTAACTATCATCATTTCCAGAGGTTTACAAGAGACAGCGAGATAATCGTCGTGGACGCGTGATCTACAGTAACGCATTAAAAAATAAACGAGACGACTATGCAAATTTCTGTGCGGTAGTCGCTGGAGAGAAGCCGGGTCGGAGAAAAAAAAAGAAGATCAAACTGACGAAACGGGAGTTAGATCCAGGTCCCCGTTAGCTCGGAGAAAAACAAATTGCCCGCTGGGGCACAAAAAATGCTCTCGAGTGGATCGGATGAATGGAGAATCGGACGTGAATTGTAAGTGAAGGAAGAAAAAAGCGGAGGAAGGAGGAGGAGAAGGGGGAGGGAGTTAGAAACAAAAACGAGGCATGAGGGGTGAGAAACAAAAGGAGAAAAAAGCGTTGCACACATTGTGCGTGGGTGGATCTCAACGAGAGTCTGGGGTGGAATGAGGCGAGAGGACGAAGGTGAACGAGACATTGAGAGGGATAAAAAAGAAATGAGAGGAGGCGAGGGAAGTTAAGTGCGGGGATGTTGCGCCCCCTCATGGTTATGTACCAAACTGAAATAGTATGTATGAGGGAACAAGAAGGGCTTAGGGTGAGAGCAGGAGGGAGGAAAAGTGAGGAAGAGAAAGGGTCGCGTAGGTCGAGGGTAAGAGGTTCGACGTCAGTCATCGTCTGACGAGAGGGCCCCGCTTCTGCAATAATGAACCGCTCTTCTGTTTCCTTTCTCTTCTTTTTTTTTGTGTCCTCGTTGCCGTTGAAAGTGCAATGACGATATGGCAACGAAGCAGTCTCGAAAAACACGTACGGACAAAACTTCGAAGTTCTTGGGTGCCATCGTTTTCAGCAGACGCGAATCGGAATGGAAAAAGCCTCAACGGAGTGAGGCTACATTGTATCTTGCACAAGTGGGGATGTAGATGTGTATCCCTCTTTTATCACGCATTGAATAAATCCAAGCATTAGCCGCTGTATCGCGCTATTTGCGTTATGGTAAATGTGAACACCTCTTGTATAATCAACTGCGAAGTTGCTCATACGACAACAGTAAATTCGTATTTTCCGTTCGTGGCGTAATGCTTCAGGATTTTTTTATTATCTTCGACTAACCTTTTGACCTTTGAATTCGACTCTAATGATTTCTCGCATCATGAGAGACAGGCATGATTGTCTTGAAGGAGGGTAATTTTCCCAAAGTCCTTAAAAAAGAACATTTGTTTATGTCATTATTAAGGGTTTAGGTTGCCGTAGAATTGAACAAAAAAATGTTTTCTCCCTATTGGCAAAAATCGATGGTCCAACTTTGAAATTCCACCGAAAATCTAAAAATCATGGGATTTCAATGATTAAAAAAGCATTTGGAAGATACAGTCATTACGAAGAGATTGAGCACTGAGTGGAGTGCCAAATCTTCAAGGAAAAAAAGTTATCGATGATTCAGTGAAAACACTTTTTTTACCCCAAAATCCAAAGAAAATTTGGATTTTTAATATTCTTTTTAATGGTCCATTTCGATGTAATTTGGTCGCTTGAGCACGAATCTGCCATTGATTTCCCAAAAACCCAAAGTTTTCATGAAAAATTCATGAAAATCGTGTTTTTAGAAGTTTTTTACGATTTTTACATGATAATTTTGGGTTTTGGGGGAAATTAATGGCAGATTCGTGCTCAGGGGATCAAATTACATCGAAATGGACCATTAAAAAAAATATTAAAAATCCAAATTTTTTTTGGATTTTCGGGCAAAAAAAGTTTTTTCACTCAATCATCAATAACTTTTTTTCCTTTACAATTTAGCACTTCACTCTGTGCTCAATCTCTTCGTTATGATTTTCTCTTTAAAACGCTTTTTCAAAAATTCAAATCCGATGATTTTTCGATTTTTGGCAGAATTTCGAAGTTGGACCATCGATTTTTGCCAATTTTTCCATACATACCCCTTCGCCTCTTTTTTTGCCATTTTTCAAATGAACTTTCCGGCAAAACTATAAGAGATATCGATATGATTCCAACGCCATTATTTAAGTCAGGCAAAAACCTTTTCCAGACCCACCGAATAAGTCTCCATAACTAAAAAGAAGCTCACCCTACGACCTTTTGAAAATTCGTGATTTTTGAGATTCCGGAAAAGTGGCCGGGAAAGACGAAAAATATTTTTTTCCGTTTTCATACTCTTAAAAGGGTCTGTTTCATCGGAAATTTTGTGCTGATTACGGATATGTCTGAGTTTTTGGCGAAAGTGCAAAATTAGACTAGGAAAATGGGAAAACCCTTTCTAGAATATTTTTTCGACATTTTTCTCTACAAATGGAGAGTTCAAGTCGAATTAAATGGTGGGTTTGTCTTCAAGGTATAAAAATACATTGACATGGACCTGCGATATGACACTAAAGGTCTTAATATAATAATTATTTCGAGGCTAAGCCCGCTGAACGGGCGCACCTGACTGGCTGCCTTTAAAAATTAATAACAATTCAGGCGTTGATCCGGGAACCGTACATGCTTGTATCAATCGACTCAGAATTTCAGGCCCAACTCCCCATTTCACCGATGACATTCTTACGTGGAACACCCTGCGTATTACGGATCATGCGATCTGCCGGCGTGTACGAGCTCTTTTGAATTTATCTATGTGTGAGGAGCACGGAAAGTTCGGAGACAAAAGAGAGCTAAAGAATAAGCAGCACGGTTCGTGTTATCACAGTTTGAGCCAACTTTGTGCTAATAAGCAAACTCGGCTTAGAATTCAGGGAGGTTCAATTGATGTCACGGACGTCGTGTCGAATTAGGGACTTGGTCGCGAATTGTATCTAAATTTATTACAAAATAAAAATTAAACTAATTAACGAAAAACATTTGAAAAATCACGCAAATGTCTTCAAAGATAATGGGTCCTAATGAATATTACCTAAAATTCAATTTGTTAACATAAAAAAACTTGTCGTCACTGGTAACTTTATTTGATATTGGTTAAGCAAAAAAGATTTAGAAAACATGAAGCGTTCTCATTACAAATATCGTTCAATACATAAAAACGATAAAATCAAACCTTTTTATTTCTAAAAAAAGCGCCTAAGATATTTCGAACAGTACTGAGATTTATGATAGTTTACTGAGCCAATTAGTTTATTCTTAATATTGTGAAAACCAATTTGGTTAAATTAGTTGTGTCTTTGATTAGATTTTAATTATGGCGAAACACGCTTGAACACCAAAAAAGTAATTTTTCGTGATTCCTTTACATACGAAATCCACCGTGTTATAAAAAAAGAAGTTGTGTCCAAATTCAGTACGCCAAAACTATCCGAGATAATTTTTAAAGCAAAAAATTGAATATTAATATAATATTTATTAACACTACCTTGTATTGGACTCTGAACAAAACAAATAAAATAAACGAACAAAAAAGTTTAAACAAACACAGAAAAATTACCTAATATTGCATTTCAAGCAAACAATTTGTAACAAGATACAGTTAACAAACCTGAATTATTTATATATAAAAGAAACCACAAAATTAGTGTTATATAATATGACCCATTTTGATGTCTTGAAAGGCGAACTGGATAAAATCAGTGACGGCCCAAATCATACAGAGATGCGACATCACCCGCGTTTTATATATCTTTGTCGTCTTTTCTTTTCGTTTCTCGGTCATGCTTTTCGTCATGCACTGTAAAAGTCAGGACACGTGGAATTCCCATTCGTCGTATCGTACATGCACGAATATATCTATATACGCGTTTACACGTACATATTTCTGAACGAAACCACTATTGGTGTGTAGGTAGGTCGAAAGCGTCGCGACAAAAGTATATAAATATACACACGTACGTATGACCACCTATTTATTTCAATCGGCCTACAGAGAAGTTAATCGATAGATAGCTCAAACCGGTTGCCCACAGGCACTTCCGTTCGGCCGGCAATGATGACCCAGACTCTCTTCTACTACCCGCTTTTCCAGATCTCTTCTCTTTTTCATTGTCCTGGGCACAACGGCATACATCATGGCCAAAAGCGTCCAATCGAGTGTAAGAATCAGCCGTGACCTCGAAACCAATTCGAATCTTAGGCGAGGCTGAAACTAGTCAATTATTTCGGCTGACCTTTCCCGATCCTCGATTCACGTACACGAGCCACCCTACTTGTACCATTTCACCTGAGGATCTATGATGGTTTAGCCAAAGGTCAGGGATTTATAAAATATACAAGTGCTATTATTTTTAGTTTTAAGGCCAGACGTGTATTTCGGGAATCCCTCCTACCTAGCCTTTTTAGATCACGTATCAGCGATAGTTTAAATCCAAGCCGTTTTTCTTTCACGTAATAACATCAAACTTGTTGCTGAACATTAAGTTGAAATGAATTCCGGACACGGATGACACAAACTAACCTTAATACCATTTCGGCGTTGAAAGTCACAATTTTTTCCGTACTTAAAAAACCTACTTTTGAATCTATTGTTTTCGTTTCTTTTTTCAAATAAAAGCAATTTAAGCTCCGCGCTGCGCATCGCTTTTTCTTATCCAAACTGATTCTCCGGTTGGGCGCGTGGAGCTTGATAAAGTAAACCACCAACCACCCTTGGTTCATTCGACAATAAAGAGGGGTGCGCACGGTTACCCCGAATGTCTCTATCGTTCAATTCCTCAGGGACGTGTGGTTTAGGGTGATAGTTCAATCTCGGTCAATAAGGTTATTTCAATAACACGTTTTCTGAAAAAGAAACTGCTATACTATGGCCGTCGTATCCGGACAATCACGAAAAAGGGCCAAAGGTCATTGCCATCATCCCGTCCTAGTGGTAATCTTATACTAAACCTTTAGCCCCAAGAAAGTACATATGCTCATACGGCTGTGGGGCGTCGAAAAGAAGCCGACGAAACGCGGGGCATAAACGATCGATATATTCGTCGGAACAAGCAAAAAATGGTGATGATATGTAAACAAGTATACAGACGGCTGAGTCAAACATTGAAATGAGGGTTGTGCTCGTGAACTGAGCCAACCATTGTCAACTGTACCGAAGTGATGTTTTTAAAGAATCGCGAGCGAGTGGAACAGACAGTTTCGCAGTCTAGCCACTATCAGGCATCACAGATATACTGAGGATTCATATGACAACCTCAAAACTCACTTAAAAATCTTCGAATTAGTTTTCCATTAAGGGGTCAGACTACTGTCAGCATCCTTAAAAATCATCACTTGGAGCAACTAAAACTCAACAGGATTTGCCAAGATACAGCGCAGGAATCACGGATTCAAAGAAAGCTTGCGTTCGCAAGATAAAAACTACTAGTAAAATATTGAACACAATTTTCTCGAAACTATGATTTGGAAAAAAAGTATACACGATTTATCGATGTCAAATAAAAGAGATTGATTGCGATCGCAGTTTCGTTCTGACCGATATTTTTCTTCCTAACATTTTTTTTTCTATTATGAACAACAATAATCCGATTGAACTTGAAAAAAAACTGAAAAACGATATAAAAAACAATCCCCGTCGAGGCTTAGGTAATAGTATTCATTTTGTTGTTTACAACGACTTCGATTGTGAATATTGCTTCATCAACTTTGATACACACATTTTTTAAATGTTTATATAAACAAATGTCCAAACGATTTACCAATCACTTCATTAATGTTTTTTAAAAATTGTCTTTGTAAACAAAGTTGCTTTTGGATCGTCACAGCAGTCCTATCCCTATCGAGTCATGATTCAACAGCGCTACCCTTTGAAATGCAAAGTACGCAGCAATACATGCATTATGCTTGAGGTACTCCAACCTTTGACATCGATTATTTAGCAGACGATGTATCTCGAAAGCTGCTGGAAATAACAATGATGCTCACGAGATAGAATAAACGAACTTACACACACTCAGTGACTAATAAAATATATAATTGGACGCCAAAAATTCGCGTATGTTAGTTACACCATCACCTTATTGAATCGTCAGTGAATTTATTCAAGATGATTTGATCCGCGTTAAAAATATTTGGCGACACAAGATCATCTGTATGATCCATTTGTGAGGAAAGACTCGACTCGGCGAACGGAAAAGCAAAGCAAATGAGGGAGCACAGAGAGGAGACGACGTGGTCTCGGCAAAGAAATCTCTATGTACGCTACGTCGCGAAATAGGCCCCAAGCTTAATGAGGTACAACAGAGATAGAAGGCGAAATATATGAAGGAAGAGAGCAAGCGAGAGAAAGAGAGAGGAAGAGATGGGAGAGCTGGGGTTATAGGTGAGCGAGATACTTCGAGTCTCGGGTGTCGTGATGAGGCACGGAAAACTCAAGGACTCACGAGATCGTGGAAAGAGGCACATAGGAACTGAGGAGACCTCTCGGGACATCTCGAGGTAAGTACTTGCCGAAAGAGGAAACTGTAGTGCGCGCCATACGATTGCTGGCTAGCAACCTCCTCATACACAACTTTTACGTGTGAGACCAAGAGACGGATGAGTTAGCTGTGGGAATAAACAGGCTCACCTGTTTGGCTGAGAAACGAGGAGTAAGTCAAAGCTGTGCGTATGTGTGTGCCTAATATCGAACGATCTACATATTCACGAGGAACTTTACGAAACATTTTATACCGTTTAAACTTCGGCCTCTCCGATTCGAGTGAGGCGTTGAAATTTTAACAGCTTCTCCGTAAAAATCCAACTCGAGCTTTTCCACTCCTGTACGATTCGCAAGGTTTATGTGCCTGAGAAAATTATTGCATGTAGAAAAAGAAAACGTTCGGTGTCCGATTATTTCAATGCGTGGAGAAGTCTACCAAAGAATTAAAATGTATTATTTAAAAACAAGAATAACTAAAAATCTTTATTTGTGTTGTATCGAAGAGTTGATACGTTCACCCTCCAAATCTGAATTCCTTACGAGCCTCAATTTATATTTCCTTACATCTTGAAAGAAAAACATATATCCCCTCTCTTGAAACATTATTGAATTTTCATGGCTGGTGGAGTTGGCTGACCCGAAAAGAAGCAGAAGAAGAATACAAAAGCCAAAACAGCGAATATTGGAGAAAAAAAGAGGACTGAGGATTAGTAATATATTTTTTATCTGGCGCTGACGTGACCAGCAGCATCCCAGAATGAAGTTTGTTGATCTCTTTTATTCATAAAAAAAAAGGCGGAATTAAACAATATGTGCGAGGTCTCCAACTGGAGTCAAGGGAATTTTCCATTTCAACCCTTTCGACTCGTGCAACGCGTTGGTAATTAAATAATAAAAATCCTCGCTTCTCCGTAATGAAAACAACTAGGCTGTCGCCGAAATGATCAACTAATAAAAAATGGGGCAATGCATACCTCTCGCAATAGAATATTTATTCTTCATGTTTTACCAACGACCCAATCGATCCGATGGACTTTCGTATCTCGAGCTTTTATCTCGCAGTCAAAGCTGTAGGGAAAAGCACGTATCTGACTTTCTGTTTTTCTCGTTCCCTCGTGGCTTCCGTGGACTTTGGATCTGGCGCGCTGTGACGGAACCAACGGCTCTGCATACAAGACATCTCCATTTGGACGTTCCCTCTTTTACTCTCCTCACAAGACCTCGACGTCTTTTCCTCTTTGCCGCGTCGCCGAAGCTCTTCTGTAGTCCCTACGTCCCACTCCACCTTCATTCCTTCTCGTCTGTTCCGTTACCTTCCCTTACTACTTCGTCCATTATGTAGGCAGGCATATATTCGTATCTTATATCCGAGGGGACGAGAAACTCTATGTACGTAAATACATATGTAGATCTCCACGATATCGTACATCCTAGACGAGTTGGTGCTAATTTGGACCACGCAGTAAACTTCTGCCGATATTCCAGTTTCCGAAAGATCCCGATCTCATAATTCGATCTATATTTATTATTTGATTGATTTTCAAATCTCATTGAGATTCAAATTTTATTATGATTTTTTCGCCATTTCTAATTTTTCCAATCAATCAATTGTATAATGGATAGCAATCATGTACGATTTAATATTAATCGCTCTTTCTAACACACGAAGATTATTCGTTTTTTCTTGTTGCTTATATTTTCGGAAAAAAATTTCGGTCTTAATATCAGAGCATAAAAAGCTTCGAAGCTTTAATTGGCAAGAAATCAATCAATTCGAAAAGTAAAAGTAATAGTAAAAAAATTATGGTGTTATTTGAAAATAACTCAAAATGTGTCCGAACCGATAAAAGAAATTGATTTCATCAATCCAAAACCCTTTATCTTGACAATATAAATATAAGGTAGGCTTCGAAGCAATATCGTGGAAACCATAGAAATCATAGATTCTAAGTGACAGCTATATTAAGTAAGAGATGTGTGGTTTTTCAAAATATATCGAAATTCATTCACCGTGAATTGATTCACCGTGATCGAAATTCATTCACATTTATAGTTACTTCGATAAACTATGGAATTATGAAATATTATTGAGGAGGACACAAATATGAAAACATTAAATAATGATAACGTATCTCAATATTTCCCAGAATAAGTTTCTTATTTTATATTAAACACGACCTTTCCAATTTCCGCACATCGAAAATAATACGACGGTCCAAATTTCCACCAACTCCGTTCGGGACATGTATCAACGAGGAATACTTGCTATATCGGTGCACTTTCACGATATACAAGCACTGTATTTACTTTGTATTTCCATTTATGTTATTTACCGCTTTTTTGGGATCTTTTCAGCAAACATGGACTTTCCGGTGCTTAATAAGGTATCAGAGTACGTCTGCCGATACTCTACTGATCAGTCAGTCGTCGGCACTTTTATATCGATACTATCAGTTAATTATATAATGGAGAATTATTTAGTGGATAATTATTAATATAATTATTTAATGGATATCCAAAAATGGCAAAAGTTTTAGAACATTCGGGGAATAATAATTGTTGATAGAATAATAATAAATTAATTATTATAGTCTCTCACTAAATAATTTCGCAATAATAGAAATTTTTATTTGACGCATTTACGTTAATAGTTCGAAAACGAATGGAACTAAGCCATCGGCGATTCCGAAAATATTGAATCGTTTTTGAGTACTTATTGATTATGATAAGATTGTGCGATATTAATTAAATTAAAAATTGAAAAATGCTCTTCTTGAACGGTCACCGACAAAACCTCAGCTAGGGTCATGCCAATACCATCGTATTCGACTTCAATTATTATTTAAAGTGGAAAGTTAACATTTCTATGTTTTCATTTATTATTAAATCAGCTATGTGTCAAGCTAAACATGTACGACATGACATAAATTTGTCAATGCACGATTCCTTCATTTTTATCTACTTGTTTTCCCGATGGTCCATGTAGCAATAGGTAGGTACTTTAATGCAATAAAGTTCCATTCTCCTTTCTGATAATCGGACTAGACCGTTTTTCAAGCCTCTTGATCATTCTCAAGCCGCCAGATCCATCCGACGAAAAATGGAGTCTACGAATAGCCTCTCGAATACCGAATGGCCATGTGCTAAGGCTAGGATAGCGCAAAGGGGTGCTTTCAGGAGAGGATCATCCTCGTAAGTGATTTCAAAGTGCATTATGAAAGTAGAGCGTGTTGAGCGCGTATAAAGGTTATACCTGCGTAAAATCGAGTGTATAGTCTGCCCATGATCTCCTCGTAAGAAAGCCTCAATGAAAATTCTTCGGTGCATACCAGCTATAAGTGAGAAGATCGGGGTAGCATTGTTATATCTCAACAAAAATAAGCATCTGTTTGGCAAGAGCGTGTACGGTAAAAGCTATTTTGAAAAATGCATTGAAACAAGATTTCCCTGGTTCTCACTCGTCTCCGCTATTGCTAATCGCTTGACATCGTCAAGGCATACTTATCACAAAATTTATAGCATAATTTGAAACAATCCCACATGTACACATTTGGTGGGCATTTCACGGTCAGGTGGATTATCCCATTGGTGTAACTAAACCAGATATGATTGATGTGAGAACGGGCCTAAAAAGAAGTTTCATCTGAAAAAATTAATTTGCCACAATCAAACTCAAAATTTTCTTTTCCCAAGTAAGCCTTTTTTAGGATGTTTCTTGGTCAATAATTTAGGACCATAATTATCTTCCTGATGAAAAGGTCCTGCTGCTACCTCTAAGTGTTTAAATTTACCCTATAACGATTTTGGGAAAAATCGTAGCCGTTTATGGTTTTGTCAGACAGATCGGCATCTGCAAGTGCGCTCAGTCGTACATCAGTGCGAGCATAAATAGGGGATTTAAGGGGCAAGAGCGTCATGATTTGTCAGATATTCATTGCAATTAGGTTTCGGCTAGACGAACGCTTGGGAAATATCCAACTTGGACTTTCTAATCGATGTGTAGGCACCTGTGATCTCCTACAATGTAACACTTTTTTCAGTGTCGAAAAATATCGATACATCGAATAATTATTTATCGCCAAATGTCGCGGACTCGTTCAGTGCGAAGTTTACAACGCACTGAACTATACATTTTTGGGGCGGCTTCGAGAAAAACAGATCGAACTGTTGGAGTCGAAAACAAACGTAAAGTTGCAACGATCTGAGCTCTTCAGAGCCGAAGGAAAGGACAATCTGCCCCTTGTCGAGGGATTTATTTACCGTGCAACGTAAACGAAGCGACGTCTCGACGTACCGAACAAATCGTTGGGGCGAACACGAGAGTTTCATATGAGCAAAAGATGAGGTTCCCGTTTGCGGGACATCGAGATCTATCGATTCGAGGGTCAGTTTATCGACCCAACCAGTCATGCTATTCCGAAATAGAACGTGTGCGTTTGCTTGGTACACGCTCTGTACTGCATTGTTTCATTGCGGTAGAACGGAAAAGAAAGAAAGAGAGAGGCGCAGAAAGTACGAGAAAAGAATTCACAGGAAAGTCGACGAGGTCTGGTCGAAAATGGAATGGGGGCAAAAAGCTTGGAAAACGAAGGCAGTTATGTTCAAGAGGAAGAGATATTTTCAAAAGACATGAGAAAATAAACGGATGCGAGGGAGAGCCCAAAGGTATAGAAGAAAACAACTTTTATTGTCGCTCTTCTTTGAAGATAGCGTTTACCCCCTAATGGTACCTTAATGTTCACGAAAACGCACAGACTAGAGACAAAAAGTAGATTCAAAGTATACTCGGAGGGAATACCGTACGATGAGGCAAAAAGCCGATTAAAGAACTGCGACACAACTTCCATTCACATGAAATTCATTCGAAAAAAATTTTGTAAATGATCCAGAAACGATAAAATGATACAACGTGTAGAAACTTTTCTAGGTATTTGATCGGGCCCATAACGGACCTCTCTGGCTTCGTTTGAGGCTAATGTGGGGCTTACATAGACCCTTATCGGCCCGTCAAATTTGGCCAGTAAGGGCCATTAAAAACTTAATAATGAGAGAGTTTGTAACGAAAAAGCCTTCACGACATTTATAAATGTATTTTAACGTGAGAGATGTAATATGCTTTTATAAGGGAATGGATACACCTTGAAGCCATACTAAAACAACTTAGTGAAAAATAAAAACTGAAAAACTTAGTAAATTGGCTCGATTTTTAATAAAACTGAGAATTTGTTTGATTTGTTTCGATCGTGGCAGTCGACAATTAACCGTTGAAATTCTCGTCTACTTGAAGACGATGGCCAGATAGAAATCCATGTAGACATTTATTACTTCGAGATTACGAAACCATTTTCAATATTTAAAGAACCCAACGTAGGTGTTTACTCGATACCGGCTCCTTGTCATTTATAAAATTAATTGGAAAGATTGAATATACGATGTAAAGATAGAAGCTTCACTCACCAATATTATCAATACTAGTCAGTATTTCAAGAATCGCTTGCTCTTGCGTAACGTCGAAAAATAATTTGTCTCAATGGCAAATGAGTGCTCACCCTTTGAAAGGCTGTAGGAAGGACGACGTAATATTAAAACAAAATCTTCACATCCCGTCAAGCATAACTGGAATACAGCTTTAGGTAAAAAGCGATAGCCCGATTTGCAGTACAATATAATTGCACTCTCCACTGACTTCCTGCATAGACGTCGGAAAATCTATTTCACCAATATTGAATGAACCATTTTATTTTATCGAAAATACGTAGCGACCAAAATCGTAGCGGTGCATGGACGTGGATCGATTCAATTAAACACCTGAAAATGAATTCCGCAAACCCCATTCTCACAAAACGGATATTTAATTAAAATAGATTAAAAAAAGGATCCCCTACCGACGTATCCAAACAATATTCTGGTGAATAAATTCTGGAAATAGAAGGTCGACCGAAGGAAAACGTAAAGGGTTAACGAAACGTGCAAAAGGCCGGAACGTTTCCGGGTTGCCTCATGGCAGAAGCTATGCCGTTCAATTTGTGAATATTATGGAAAAAAGTTTATAGCTCGGATTATCACTCTAAAATGAGTTCCCACCGTACTCATTTAATACCCAATACATTTTCATAAATCTGAACAGCATGCTAACTGAATTTTAATTATGAAAAACATTTTCTTCCATAAAAGGTTCAATTGCAAAGGATAATAGAGTATTTCGGGTTAAGTGTGCGCACTTAGAAATTCAATGGATTATCAGGCATTAAATACAGGGACATTGTACAACTAATGATCCAATTAAGAAACTGCCGAAAAACTTCACATTCATTTAACAAAATGGATTAATTAAGAAAAATTTACGATCATCAAATCAATATTAAGATTATATACTTACGTTTTCGAATAGAAATAAAAATACAAACACTGTGCACCGTTTCGCTCTTGATTATCCGCACAAATTCTCGAATCAGGCGCGTATAACTAGCTGCAGTAAATCGTCATCCACTCACAGCTCGTTCAGAGATGAAGAGGAGCATACACGTTTATCCACTGCGTACGGTTACCCCGAAAAATTCTACGTAAAAACCAAGAGTTCTTCTCAACTCATTAATATAAATCCATGAATTTGGTAATCAAAGCACTGGTATTGGGAGGGAACAAAAGAGTATACATAATTATCCATATCTTTCAGTGATGAGGATCCAAATGGTGTGCCACGTTCGGAGCTTTGACAATGCAAGGAAACAAGGGCTCGCGTATGGAGAGGAGCATGTGTCCCATTCTGTTCTCCAGAGGCGTGCACCCTCGACTCGACAATTACCCCCAGCGTTAATTAGAATTCTAACGCAACCTTAGACTCGAGAGGGCGAGGTTGATGGCGACCTGGTCTGATCCCCCGCACTGTTGTGTGCATGTGCACGCGCCTACGTATGGCATAGCGCATACTTGGGCACACATAACTTGGGCTCTCGCGGTAAGAAAGCTCCAGGAGCTTCCGTACCACGCGACGAGACGTCGCGTATAATACACGTACATCCGCCATATTCGAGAAACCTTTTGCATCCCCAACCCCCGGCCTCCCGTATCCCTCCTCGGCATCCCACTCTCATCGTTCTCCTTATAGCCGCATGCCTTCAGGCTTTTGGTCGTATACGTCTCTCGCAAAGCTCGTGCTCGCGTGCGCGTTATCAAAAGCCAAGCTCCATAAAGCAGAAGAGGTCTCGCGAGCGCAACACTAAATTATAAATAAAAAAATTGTTTAACATATAGTCATGACTCTCGGCCATGTAGCCTCGTAAACACCTAAGCCCCCCCCCCCCCAGCTCACCTCTCCGCCCGCAAAGCCTTTTCCTTGCCTTCTTAAACGCCCCCCCGGTACAACCGCAATTTTTCATCCCCTTATACGTAATACAAATGTGTGAGTCATATCGTTTTTTATTCTATTTTATTACACAGCATCGTAGCTGAAACGAAATTCGAAAAAAAATATTAAGTATAGCTCTTTTGAGATCGCATCTACGTGTATGCATCAACCTCCTCGAGCTTACGTTTAACCCTGCGAACTCATTTATTTACCGTCCCCCGTTGCATATATTAAGTTATTGTTCTTTTTTGTCTCGAGAACCAGGCTTGAAAAAAGTACATTATGTTTTTACAGAGCTTTTTGAGATAGGTCGTATCTCCCTGGGGCGTTATTCGTCATTAGTGCGAGCCGTTCGCGTGCCGAGGTTAAGGGGTACGTTGCAATCTCTACGCTTCGCGAATGTACGACGTTGCGGTCGGATCCTCGTGAGAGTAAATACTAGCTCCGATTTATGTGACAGTGATGGAAACATAAGATCTCGCACCTGCACGTCCCCCGATGGAGGAAACATTTTTATCGATTGTCGTTGAGACTTGTTGACAAAGTTGCCGAGAAAAATTGTTCCAACGTGGAAGGGGAAGTTACCTCGGAATGCAGTCGAAATATAAATTTAAGGGACTTCTGGTATTTTCATCATCCAAAAATAAAATACAGACTAAAAAGGAAACTGTTTTTTATGAACGTTCTCATTTTAAGCGGTAACCAGTACTGCGATAAGTCCCTAAGACAACAATTATTTTATAAAGCAATAATACCATACATGTCATATGGTGCGGTATTTCTCTCTGTTACTTTGTTTCTATTAGAGTGGTGAAGAACAAATGAGTCTTCTTTGCAATAAACCAAGCAGATGATTTTTTTAACCCATTTCGAGTTTTCTGGCAGAAAAATCATTTTAGTTTTCTAGAATCTTGAATACCTTTGTCCATCTTCTACTTTTATTAACGAGACGTCGACTGCAAAGTTTTGATTCGTTCGATCGTTTTTTTTTTTTGAGGAAAACATCAAAAAGGATTTGAACTTCAGCACCGTGTAATTTCGCTCTGAACGGAACAGAGAAGTTTCGTAACGTCCTTTATTCCTGAGAAATTATAAAAATCAAGTTGATGCATAATACGTAAGCCATCGTTTCCGGAAACTGAAATAAAATTGTACTGCCAGGCTTCGTTTTATAGCGCTCCATTTATCGCCGAAAGGGTATGAACAAACTCGTGTACATAATCTTTACAAAGCACGTAACGAAGGCGACGTTGCTGTAGAGCGAGCTGTGGAGAGTTTGGTAGTGCCTGTTTAATAGGGGCTTTCAGGATAATGGGGAAGAGAACGAGTGAAGATACCTCGAGGACCCGTACGAGGGATATATGGCGCCAGAAACGTAAGATACCTCTCAAAGACATCACGAAACTTCAATTATTGCTGTGGAAACGTGAGTGCTTTGGGTACGCAAGCTCTACGGCTTTTACGAGACCACCACATTGTCTTCTTCCTCAAAATTTTCAATTTCAAAGATTCAGACATTTATAATTTGACACGAGAAAGCCGAATTATCCTTGACAATAAATTATTAAGGCAACAGTTTCATTCAAGTCCGATGCATATTTACACATAATCATCATATTTATACTTCGTCAAGACACTCCGCGGTAGATGCCTCGATCGATCAAACATCTGAAGAGCTTTCATCTATTATTTAAAGCAGGAAGAGTATATTCGTAATGAAGAGTAAAGATATTTTTATCATAATCGTGCAGTTCATTTTTTATTTGTTTTATCTCGATCGATAAAGAATCTGAAAATCTCTCGCAATGAAAAAAATGTATATTGAAAATATATATATTTTTCGATTATGGTGAACTTCCTTTTAATTCGAAAGCTACAGTGTAATTTTTGAAGATTAGTTTGCACGATTATTCCTATTGTAATATCAATAACTTTAGATGTATTGATATCTCATTCATAAAAAAGCAATGTATGAATATATTCATGGATTTTCAAGTTCATGGTGATGAATATTTCTCTTTATTTGTTTTCAATTTCGAATAGTTACTCCCAATTAATCATGAACGTATATCATGAAAGCATTCTAATCGGTCGACGAATCGGTGGAGTATTCCTCGAGACTTCCATACACTGGACTGGATATAATATGCTTTATGACATGACTTATAATTGATCGAGTTTTCTCTCCACCATGTGCAAGTAGCCGAGAAAAGAACGGGAAAAAAAGTATATCGACCGTTTTTAAACATCAGAAATACGTGCTGGAATTCCGATCAACTTATATGTGTATATTCTATACGTATGCGTGTGAGAGTATTCGATCGTGACCGACATACAAGAAACAAGAAACAAGAGTATAACAAGCGTTGGTGGAATAAAGGTAGAAGGGAGCAAAGAACCATCGATTATTCTCGTTGACTACTATGGACACCCAGAGTGGCGACCCTTCATCGTTCCCCAAGTCACTATATTTATCCAAGGTAATAATACTGCGTGATAAAATTCGTGTAGAAAACGAGTTGTACAAACTCCAAATAGAAACACTATTTTGAGAAAAAACTTTTAAACGGTAGAAAATTGCTAACCAGGTGAATCGGTATAATCTACAGACTACAACATATTTTATGATTCTGTGATCACGTCACATTCGTTTCAAATATCAGAAACGTCAAAACGTACAAAAGTCTGTTGGCGAAATGCGCTGTTTGAGAAATTAAACGTAAAATTGAAGTACGACGATCGTATTAAGGTATAAACATTTTAAAAAACATTAAAGTTCTTGAAAATTTTAGGAACGATAGATTCAAATAAAATTATTGACTAAACAATTGCATTTAATTTGCAAATAATTGCAAATTAAAGGCATATGTACTTAAAATAGCCGCTTATGGGAAAACCGCTTCTGCAGACTTTAATGATTGCACAACAAATGGATTTGAATAGTCGTAAGTTCTGAAAATATCATACCAAGATTTACGGTCAAACGATTGATTAAGTAAACTTTTGAATACGCAGTTTTACACTTGACAGTCAATTTATAAAATAGTGAAATCACATTTCAATCATAAATGTGATTTTCGCAATAATTTAAAAACTCAATATACATTGAATTTGCTTGGGGAACTATTTATATTACTAAGATCAGCCGAACGTATTAATTAACTTAACCAATAACAAGAATATGTGTTTGATCAGTTGGAACAGATGTACGGATGAACTTTTCGATCGACGGTCTATCCAGTAATACATAAATTCTTCGGACCGTGAAAGGAATCTTGAGAAGTAAGTAGCTTGCAGTGGTTGAATTTCAGAGAGGGGTAGAAACTGATAGGGAGATCGAAGAAGGTGAACAGGTGAAAAAAAGTTAGCCAACAACGTTGACGTTTTCGAACTTTAGCCCTGAGATCGGCAAACCTAAAGTAGCTAAAACTCGATATAACGACAAAAATGTTCACCTGGGAAATACGTAAGCGGATGTAAATTCATCCGGAACAGAAGTTGATCCTCGCGCACACCCCGGAGACTAAACATTAACTCAAATAGTCGTCCAGACAAATATTAAAAGTTCCATTCTCCGATGTTAAATCTCACCAGAACCCCACACACACACAGTGATCCGCGTATATATACTTAAGTATGTACTAGAGAGACAGTGTGAATAATACATTCTCTTTTCTACGTAAGCGTGTACCCTACCTTTCCGGACTATCGCCTAGGATCCTTGGAGCCTTTACTTTCTCCTACGCGAAAAGCCCCTTTCGAACACCCTTTTTGGCGTCCTCCGCTTCCATGCTCGTCCCGACCCTAGGGAATATCCTTGAAACAATGCGTCAGAGCTACAGGGGAAAGCAACTTTTCACGAAACTTTTTCTCAACCTGACCCTCGCTGTTCCATACCATAGATCTGTCCTCACACAGACGTGTATAGACCCATAAAAGACACTTTGCCCTCACACGGAACGTCTGCTTTTGTATGCCGTTGTACATACGTTCGTATATGCGTGAATCCGTATGCGTGTAAAGCCATTGACATATACACCAGACATATACACACACTATTATGAAAGTTCTGAAAAAAGGCTCTACCAGGAAAACGCTTTTTTGACGTTTTTTTTCCCATGGGGGACACTTTACAATTCTACCCGCTTCTCGGTACGCGTACGTATAATATTAATTTAATAATACTACCCCCTCTTGAATTATGGATCATCAAAACTGTTAAAATGTTTAATATTAAATCCAGTCATACAGACACGAACAGACCAGTGCTTTCGTTTCGTCAAGTAAAATATCGTACAACAAATTCTAAGGGCACGGAAAACATCAGGGAAAACTGAGATCCATAACAGATCCAATACAGTGATGATAGGTTGTTTCGATGTAACTCTGAACAAAACGATCCTGAAGACCTAGTAACGTCTATTAGATTAAACTGAAATGGACTGACTTCGTTATGTCATGCTTACCTCTCGATAATTATTATTACTTATTTCTGTGGCCACGCACGGTTCAGTATACACCTGGAGTTACCCTCGTAAGCAAACATATCCCTTATCGCATCAAAAAGCCACCGTCGCATGAGACGTAACACCAACGCTTCCATAATCGGTTTCCGGGCTAGACGAATGTACCCACGAATGTATACACTACGAATGAATGGTCTAGCCAGCTTTCCGCTGGAAAAGGACCATGAAGGGATAAGACTACTGATGGAAGAGAGTTTGAGAGCAGTACTGACTGTAAAGAAGGGCGTGCAGTTCCCTCCGCGCTGATGGCGTAGGTCATCGAGCACGAGATTGCCGGGAAAGAAGGTGCGCCGTGTGGCCTCGCGTGCCGGCCTAATAGAATTGGAAAAGAAGCGCGAAAGCCCCTCTTACACGTACCACTGCCGCGTTTGCTTTCTTTAACACTATTACAAGAAAATATACACTTATATTAAAAATCGTGACGAAATACGAGAAGCTCGCTTCGACAATACCCTTTCATCATCGTCTCTCCATTTCCCGGAAGATTTTTTGTTCCCTTCCCAGAGCCCGGACTTTCTTCGACACATACATCGAATGCCCTACCCCCTGATGAATCGTTCGTGTTTTGACAACTGGTCGATCAGCGGTAAGTCACGCAGAAGTTCCAACTGGTCGGTTGTGCTGGTTCATAACACTCGTTTGGTCAACTGATTGCATACTAAAGAGCAGGTACGGGTCGCGGTCTGAATTTCTTTGACTTGATCAATTTGTTACGATGACTTTCGAAATCTGACGTGACGCGATGCAAAGTAGCACCAGATTCCAACTCCACTGGTATACAGGCTTTCGCAACTTTTTTGGAAAAACGGATTAATAGAATAAAGATTTCTGCATAAGAGTTGCATTTTCGAGCTTATTTCTACCCTGCTATGACTAGAAGTCAGTAGTCAAGAGTTAAATCTAGTTTGTCCAGAACAAAACTAATGTATTGTAGCAATCTCCTGGTCTAGTATGTGTAGAAGTTAGTAGTCCCTAGTTACCTATTTTAGTATGACTAGGACAAAAATAGAAATAGCTGGCTACTATTCTAATATAGCGGAGTTCACTATTTCCCTTATGTTTGGAGCTAGCTTCTTCACTATACTTTAGCTGTAAACAAAAAAACCCCTACTGCTCTTTTAAATAATGTTCGCTGTTTTTTTTACTTTTTACTTTACAGTACGCGTTGAGAGTTCTTTCGTATCATAAAAATCACTTTTGATCTGGTCTATGATGAAATTTGAATTGAATTATGCATAGATAATGCCAAAAAAAATAAGGAGCTAACTTGAGCTATTATATTCCATATGAAAATAGCTGAAAAACGTTCTTACAGCGAGGAAATCATTGGTTGTTTACATGATGTTTTAAGCAAATGGATTTGGCTAGCTTCCACTGAATGTGCCGCAAGTATTCTTTGTCAATGTGCTGGAAAATAAAGGTTGCCGATAATGTTTTTCAACAATGAAAATACGAGTTAGGATACAATTTTCAATTCTCCCTAATGCTTTGAAGCTTTCAACGAGGAAAATCCAAGTGGGAAAAATTACGGACAGGCCAAGAGGAGCTTGAACCACACTGCTGTGTGTAGTTCAAGATTCGAAAGGGGGAGCGCCACGTACCTAGTCGGTTTGCCCTTACCGTTTAGCTGCAACAAGGCGGATGTATCCGTCCGTTACCAGAAGCACCTAGCCACAGAAGAATATAACGACGTAAAAGATGAGGACTTTACTTCCATCTTCTAGATGTAAATTGTACGACCTACGAGAGAATCCACTAGTACGTCAAGGAGGCTCCTTCCTAGCTCTTAGACTGCCAAAGATCCTTATTGCGACGTCTCAGAACTTTCGTCCGCTCACCTTTTCCCTCTCTCTCTCTCTCTCTCTCTCTCACTCTCTCGGTATATTTTCTTATTCTTATAATTTCACCATTTCAGCGCTAGATACACTTTTCTAGAAAAACTGGAAATCTCGATTTAATGCAAAATCCCGTGATTGCGCAATAAAGTAAGCATGTACTTTTTGCTGTCGTTTTATATCAAGATTGCACATTCAAAAGCGTTTTCAAAATTATGGCAATTGAACATAAATATCCACACATGTCGATCCAATTTAGGAAACAATTGCATTATTTTCAATTCGTTTTTAAATTTGAATCCATGAAAATTCATGTTTAGATTTTTGGTCGAAAATTCAGAGTCGTGTTTTTAAGCGTTTTTTGGAAAATCAATTCTTAAGAGGGTAAAATTGGGAGTGCAATTTTCTACGAGAATTTCGCCATTTTTTAAGTATAAAACAATTAAAATTAATTCTCTGCGTGTGTTAATTTTTTTTGTTACATTTTCGCTACACATACGACGAAACATTTTTATGGATTATTACTTAACGATCTATAATTGAAATCTGCAGAGTAGAATTTTTTTTAATAAAAATGAAGAAAGGAAAATGAAAAAAATTCGCGTTGCATCTTACAATAAAAAAATATTACTCCATAACCCTTTTCTGTTTTCATATATGGTATCTAATTGTAGAAGTTGAAAATAACCGCATGTACCTTGGAATGGAAATCGCCTGCATGGTCCCGTTGTTTGCATTGAATGGTATTATGATAATTAGCCACCGTTATTAATTTATAGACGCGAGTCAATTCACCACAGCCAAGTGTAATCGATGGACTATGTGGACCCCTATATATTTATAAAATACAAGCGGTATTGGTTGCGTCATCCAACAGAATTTTGAGCTAACATGGTGCTTATAGCGATGTGCAATGTTTACTCGTCGGGCACCATGATTATTGATCAACCCAAACGACCTCAAATTAACTGTACATCCTATCATACATATTTTAATGAATTAATACAAATGGTGAATAAGTTAATAAAAACGTCCCCGTAATTCTCAATGCGTATTTACGGTGAATTTAAAAAAATGAAACGTTGGGTTACATTAAGAATTTAGTTCATGTTATTGAAATAAACAAACCCACAAGTTTTATTCTTCTTTGAAAAAATTAGAAATTCGTCAAATCTTTAGCTAATATTATATGTTTCGAAAAAAAAAACACTTTTTTTCAAATCAACAGGATGTACACAGTCAAGTACACCGTTGATCCAAATAATTAAATCACGTCAACACTCATTCGCGAAATTTTTCATGACTTTTTCGATTATTAATATTCTTTAAGGAAATTTAGCATGCAATTTTATTAATGTACACACAAACGAATATCCAAATGATTTTCCAATAATCTCACTGATTCCTTCAAAATTATATTTTTCAAACTGTCGTGATTTTTGGGTCGTTACGGTAGCTCCTTAAAATTCAATTGTCTTTAACCGTCGACTATGTACCGGATTTCGATTCCAAAAGAAACAAAAAAATGTTGATGTCGGATATAAATCGAATCCCATAGTATCCTACGAGAATCACTCGTGAGCACCAACGCGAGAGCACCATGCAAGCATTCGGCACGAGCACGTACAACGCCTTTGCGTCCTCTATAGATTCTATGTAGCCCAATCGGATGAGAAATACTCTTCGAAATCACGTAAGAAGCAAACTGGGAATCGGCTATGTTTAGTCCAACGACTGCGTTCACTGGCTGCCCGATAAAATAAAACGAAACGAACTACATCGTGCGGCATCCAAAGTAAACGGGTGAAAGTCTCGATGGCACACGGCTGTCAGTTATCGACGCAGGGAGACGTGCAAATACGAGTCCTAGAGTCCAGCAAACGTCTCCGTTTCCCTCGACCGTAAGAGGACTACAAATGCTTACCTGTAGACACACGTACACAAGAAAGCCTTTTTCCCCGTTATTTTCCGAGCAAAGGCGAAGCAAAGGCCGGAACCATTCACGGAAGAAACGGCTGGAAGATGTTGGCATGCAATATCGTTCTAGTATGCACTGCCACCATACAAGTAGGCATAGTGAGATATAAGTTTTGCACATACCTCCTCGTGCTGCGAAACGGTCGCAGAGAGGGATGGTGAAAACAAAGACGGAGAAAGGAAGGAACGAGTAGTGTACGCAAAAAAGATGAAAAAGGAATGAAGACCAAATTTGAATTTTTGCTCTTTGAACACTTCTACATTTACTCCGGCGTGAAAGGAAAGAGCGAAAAACGCAATGTGCAAGAAGGTGGAAAGAGACGAGAAAGCCCAGGGAGAGCTATAGCTGGAGATGGCGAAAGCAATACCTTACCCACCCCCTGACAGTTGCGAAGAGAGCTTCTTTCTTCTTCTCACCACCCTTCTGCTCATCCCTTCGTAGCTTTTTTAAACGCGAGCCTCCAGCATCAGCTGGCAACTCGCCACGATAGCGCTTTTTCTTAGACTCAAGGATCGACAGTGAACATAACTTTGGATCGAGAAGGATCGCTTCTTATACTGTCCACGGACGAGCCTCGTAAACGATACGAGGGTACACATCGACCTCTGGTCCTTCCAACTGTTCAATGAACAATCGGTATCCTCTCGAAACGAAAATCGAGTACAGGATGTTGTCTCCAAGTATCACTCTTGTATCAGAAAATCCGACTGAAAGAAGGGTTGAGAGTACTTGAAGCAAAGTCTTCGAGAGATATCAGGCGTATCGACATTTTCTGACATTTGAATCAACCATTTTCCAAAAAGGTTTGAAAAACGTTCCGGGGTTCTTTGCTGATGGAATTATTGATAATGTCGCGTGATGTACCGGCTAACCAACGCGAACAATTATTTCTCGCAGCCACATTGATCGTTCTCGTCCCTGGTAGCTGGAGAACGACCAGAGAATCGTCGATAGCTCATTGTAGGCGACGTTCCAGCACTCAACGGAGAGAGCGTTCAACTCAGGTCCGCGGCGTTTCGGTGAATGATTTTCAGACCCGTGGCAGATGCACTCGACCGAATAATCATTCGGGCCTATGAACCGTTATCGTACGCTCTGAGGAGGCAATTTGCTGGAAGTGCGCGCGTGCATTAAGGCAATTTGTGCGAAATGGGAGGGTAAACCAGGGAGAAAGGGACATTAACTGACTGCAGGATAATGATTCTGGCGATGGTGGTTGGGAGAATGAATGTCTGGGGGTTCGACGGTACTTTGTCATGTTGCGGATCGCCTTGTTTTGCTAATCTCGCCACCATACATCATTCAAATTCAAATGCTATCTTTTCTCGCTCGGATGACGTTTGCAATAAAAATGTTGATAATTAAAATACCGTCACGAGGCACCTCAATTTTTCTTCACTTTTGATTTGACAACGTAAGACGAATGAGCCGTCTAGGAAATTGAAATCGTTGTAACGCTACTCAATTCTTTTTCCATTTCCAATTTTCAGTTCTATCCAAAATCATTTAAATTTTTGCTCGAATTTCATAGCTCAACTCGTCGAAGGAACATTTCAGGAATTCAGAAGAAAATAATGTTCCTTATAAAGATACTTCAACGCCATCTTTCCGGATCGTATCACAATAAATAATTAATTCATTCGAAACTGGCGATGTTTCTTGAATATGAAAACCCAAAGTGTTGTCATATTCAAACCACTCAAATAATTTCGAAATTCGTATGAAAATATTCGATTTGATTTCACTAGGCCAAACCTAATGCACAACCGTGGCAGAATATATAACTTTTGGGATAAACTGGCAGATGCGCATCAACGGAAAAATCGCTTCTTGAGAATCGGGATATGTATAATAAATGTGTGTTCCCACATTCTTCATCATCTCTATATGCACGGTGCGGAAAACGACCGTAGATTCGTTCTCACACCTGGTATATGCCGGAGCGAATTTCGTGTATTATTCAAGCCAAGTCCTCGCGGTCTCTCGAAGCCGTTGAAGCCAAAAGACGATCGACCAGCAACGAAGGAGTGGGAAAGTTGGTTGAAGGTATACGCGCAGTCAAACCCCCTGGATTTCGTCTCGTAAGTTTTGCATGAGCATTATGCACAAAATGAGAAAGAAAAATCTGCGGTGCGAGAATATTCGAGTGCGACGGAGCCTGTAAGTGTGTATCTGTTGATGCGAACGGCCCAAAGTCGTCTAAGGCTTTTGGCAAAAACCCGACGAAAATCCGGTGAGAATTCTATGGTACGATTCCATTTTTCATCTGTCCCGAATGTATGACGAAAAAATCATTTAAAGGAAAAAAGCATTATCAAATGTAACGCTTAACGTGTTAAACAGAAGAAAAAGAAGCGAAATAAAAAATGTGCGCGAAGCCCCAAGATTTCCTTAAGGGACTTTCCCACTTTTAGTCTTTCAACTCGTACCATATATTAGTAATGAAATGATAGAGATTTTTCCTTTTGCAACGTAGTTTGAAAGGCCAAACGCGACACACCCCAATGGCTATAAAAGGGGCATTCTATACCTTTCGCAATACAACAGAAAGTCTTTTTTTTACTGAATTTATATTTTGAGGGTGGTTCCTGTTGGGTTGCAATCATCATTAAATATGATTTTTATCTATTATGACTTACTGTCGTATGACAAATAAAAAATGTTTCATCATTTTTACGTGGCAATAATAGAGACACATGACATTGCGATTTCCTGGTTATGTTTTTACTTCAATATTCTTCAATATCAGCCCAACTCAACTGGCCTGTAATTAGTTCGATACTTTACCAATTGGATATATCATCTATCCATTTATAAATATCCAATCTCCACTCACATGAAATGTGGCTCATGCATGACCTGACGACTGTGAACATTTCGCTAGTTTAAGATGTACACTCATCGAAATATTGAATGTAAGACAAGCAGATCTACGGAAGATCCATTTAACGTCGGCTAATTAAAGTCTCAATTAGCAGTTTATTGGAGAGAAGGAAAAACTTTCGGAGTGAATAAAACGATAAATTTTAACTTCCAGATGAGACCAGCAATTGTGATTAATTCATCAAAGGTCGTCGACTTTGTTCTCCCATCCATAATGACGGGATACACGGGGGATTAAGTTTTTTTTTCGCAGCGATTTTTAAGTACACCTTCCTCTACGCTCATTTACTTGTACCTCTATTGAACGTCTGCATGAAAAGTCTTCTTTTGCAGCGCTCCATGCGGTAGTCACCGGGAAAACTCGTCATATCCCTTTCTTTTTTTACCATTTACCGATCCCTCTCGAGCATACACCCGGTAGACCTATTTTTTTTTGCTACCTTCTCGCGTATAAATTTCCTTCACAGCGTGAAGATCGTGGCAAAGAAAGAACGGCAAATTGCACCAAAGCAAATGGTAATTGGATAAGTTAATTGGCTTTTTAAATGCAACTTTGTCGTACTCTCAAGCGGCCCTCGACCGAGCTTTTTTTCGTTTCCTTTGAGACCCGCTTTTTTTCTAGTCCTTCTCTCTTCCCCACATAAGCCCCTGCGGATGTTCTTGCCAAAGGCCGTCCGAAGGAACTTGCAAGGGCTGCTTCGAATGCGCGGTCATTTTTTTCCCTCGATCCGACTTTGCCCCTCTCGCGCAGAGAGTGAAGTTGTCGTTGTCGCGAAGCTGGTTTTTCCGGCAAACCAGAAGAGACAAATCCCAACCCCCGAGGACCCTTGACTATTTCGTACCTGCGGGACTCAACGGGAGAGAGGACGAAAGAAGCTGGCAAAAAAATACGGAAAGGCCTCTCCGCGCCTCTTCTTAATTGAGACAATGAAAGTGGAAACGAGTGAATCTTGAGAGCTTGGGCGACCGCTCACGAATGTAACTCACTGGGACGGCTGGAAAGGAACTCGTCAGAACTGAATTTTCATGGCTGGTCTAGCTTTAATTAAAAGTGCAAAATTTTTAAAAATTTTTCTATAACGAACGAAAACGAAAAGTCGAGTTGCGAGGTGAATTGTTATTTCCTGGATTTTACAGACAATTGATTTTTTCAAGTTGAAATGTCGAGGAAAGAGGAAAACAGGCTGAAGGGAAGTAACAGTGTATTCAAAGGTTCATTATCTCGGTATATTTTAATCGCTTTATATTTCAGTTCTAGTGGAGTTTATTCGTGCGCTTGTATATTCATTTTGATATTATATATGCTGGATATACGGACACGACATCTTCTCGATATATTGATTTTAATAAACACTGCGGAAACCCGAGTCACCGTGGACGAAATGAGAAAAGACGTTATTAAAATTCTCATTTCCGGATCGATGACTAAAAGAGCCCAACTTTTACAGGCCCGTAAACGGTTCTCAAGAACTAGTATTTTCGTTTAATAAAAAAGAAGCATACAGAGGATATACATCGCAAATACAAGGATAATTAATATTCGATCATGTCCTCTCTAGAATTAGAAAGAAATCAAACGGATATTTATGCAACGGTTGGTAAGAAAACTGAATGGAGTTTGCGCCAAAATTATACATCCGTACATGCCACTGGTCATCAAGATGAATCCACTTCAACTATATACACCTTATAAAAAACGATGAATATTATAATTGAAGAAGTTTACAAATTTATTTTATACTTTCTACTTTTTATTGTTTTCTCATATAACTGCGCATAATGATCCGATCAATAATACCAGGAAATAACAAAAAATATTGAAAATTAAATAATTATGATTATATTGAAAATTTGCCATAAAATTAACAATTTTTTAAATTTTTATATGCATCAATTATCGAAAAATGTTGGCTTTTCTTCTTCGGAAAAAGGCAACGAAAATGCACATCGTCTCAAAGTTTCATAAACGAATCGATATATAAGGAAATGGAGAAACTAAATCATAAAGGTAATACATCAATGTATGGAACGATTTTATTCTTTAGTGAAAGATATTGTCACGCATTATTCTATTCTATTTAATACAAACGCACTCATTCTAGAAACACCATACATTGTCGTGGGTTAATTTCCGACGAGCATTCGACAAGCTGAGAACGTGGTCACTATTGATCTATCCATTTGTCCATTTGATCGAAATTATTAATGAAGTTTCTCTGAACGTAGAACGACCAATACTTTCCCTTATAACGAATCGATAAATCAAATAACGAAACCGCTGAACGTTCTACATTTGTACCTATAAAAGATATATTCATACGTTGGGCTGAAAAACCTCATCGAGTATTTAACAATTTATTGACATTTCGCACACTAGCAAAGTTTTCCTAAAAATATATTTCTTCAATATAAATTCCTTAGCAAGGTGGCGAAAGTGAAATGTTCGTGCCATTTTTGTGGTAGAAGCACGAAGAGTTTTATTCGATGATCTCATCATTACGATTCTTGAGACCACTCAAGCCAAATGAGCGAACTCGAAAATTACCAGTTACCAAATAACACACAAATCAATGTAGTATAAATATTCTTTTTCTAATCGCTAAATGAGTCTCATGACGCAAGTGTGAAGGAGTTAATGTTTTCTCCAATTAATGAGACGTTAATGTAAATTCGACCGGGATTGTAAGGCATCCTCCAATTCTTATTCAACGCAGCAATGAAAAGTGGCAAGAAAAGATTGCAGCCCCTAGGGGTATATAAAAAATTGATTCAACATGAAAATGATTTTTTTTTATTCATCTGTATAGACGAATTCATGAGAATAAATGTAAAGTGTTGTTGAGGAGAAATGTTGAACTGACAAGATTTCCACTGCAACGATACCGAACTGAACAGTTCTCAAAGATAACTAAACCTAGGAATCCGTTGACGAAACGTTGATAAGTGAGACAATTGCTACGACCTTCCTTGAAACATTTATGATCCACCAATCTTTTCCCTTTGGAATCGACCGTCTGTTTTCTTCCCTCACTTCAGAAATCAATCGAAAAACAGCAAGATTTATAATTGAAGTACCTCATCAAACCCACAATCAGTGCAAACCTATCTTTGGTCGATCTCGTCGCCATTTGATTTATTTTTTCGATATTCATGGATGAAGAGGATCCTTTTTCGTGGGGCGAGAAAAATAGCGCTTGAGTTGGAGGCGTTCGAACGTGTGCAGTAGTAGATATAAGCGTTCGATCAGCCTCGAACGGATTTTTCGCAGGTTTTCTAGCGGTATGCGTGACTAGGAAGCAGTACAGCGTAGCTGAGCGACGCTTACGTATAACTATTGGAGTACTCGTTGATACGTACCCGTATGGGTAGGTTCGAGCACACAACCATGGGCTTCGTCGAGCCGGTGTACCAGGGATGAGAAAGGCTACGTATGAAAGGACTCCCATTTTTTCCCAGCATTTTTCAGTGGAGCCCGAGAAAAATGGGTCCGAAATAACGGTTTCTCGTCGCTTCCTGGAGCCCCCTTTTTTTCCTCTCGTCGTCCAACCTTCGCTACCTCCCAGCCGTTTCGTTTCGCTCCACTATCACGCGTAAATACGGGATCGACTTGTGGCAAACAAAAGGTCGCAATCGGAATTATTTTTTCATGAGAAACGCGCCGGTTGCGCCTTTTTTCCCCTAGATCTCGATACAGATCGATATATACGTGCGGGCGGGTGTTTCCGCGTGTAGGCGCACATAAATACGCGCATAATATCGTGAACGGATCTGCGGGCGTGTGTGCGAGCTGTCCGCTGCGTGCGAAGGTTTTTTCAGCTTCTTTTTTTCCCCTTTTTTTGACGATTTGTCGGTCGGTCGCAGAACGAAAAAAAAAATAAATAAAACGGGAGCTTGGGGGATTTGGGATGAGAACTCGACGAGCCACTGGGGCTTGCGTCGATAATTCACATGGTAGCGTGGTACTCTTCGTGGCCTCTGCCAGCTTGCCATGCTTGGTACTGTACCCCGCACCCCTCTTGTGAAACTCCCTTCTCCCACCACCATTTCTCTCTCTCTCTCTTTCTTTCCTTCTCTTCCTTCTCTCTCTGCTTTCCTCTCTTTCTCTCTCTCGCACACAGAAAATGAAATCGCTCCGCCCAGCATCCCCGTCGTCTATTGCCTGGTCCTTTCCGTACCATGGCAGTATATATTCGGACAGTACCCACCAACCACCGTGTGCATTTTCTCTTTTGCGTATGGCTGGTGCGAAAATCGTATACAGACGCACCCTCCAGTGGCTAATTAAATTTCGCGACTACCGTGTACACGACTTTATGATCTGTGGGATGGGTAAGAGGACGGGACGAATGGAAAAAGAGAGTGAGAGAGAGAGAGAGAGAGGAAAGAAGGAAAAGCCACAGAAAATGGTGGAGAGTGAGAGAGAGGAGAAGAGAGAAGCGTCGGATCCTTTCCGCCTCTGCAACCCCAAACGCACGAGCTCAACTCGCTACCAAGCCTTTTCCTTCTTCCCTCGCCCACGCTCCGCACAGTTAGCAATGTCACGTGCTACTCCGTGCCAACTACTGCCTAATGAACTACAACGCTGATATATCCTTGGGTACATATTTGCCAAGAACGAAACTGAATGAGATTACTGCGCGTACTTCCAGATACGTTCCGTAACGATAAAACGGGCACGCGAGATTACCGTTACGCTGATCCTGACGGAACTTTACTGCTAAATCAATTAGCTTTTTTTCGTCAATGATGGAGTACGAGTCAATTAGCACGGCACCGACGAGTCATATAATCACTAGGAAATTCGCCATGAACCAGTCATTCATATGTTGCAGTGAATCTGAATTGCTCTTGAGTAATAATTTCGAAACTGAGTAAAAAGCGTTACGTAAATCCGGTAATTAAGGGACATGAGTGAGGACTGGCGGATCGAGATATGTTGACTTCACTTGAATATTTTGGCTTGTTACGCATTTTCGACTACGATGCTACGATTGAATAATCTTAAAAACGTAAAACCTCATGCCACCATTTCCAAATATTAGGCGTGTGCATTAATGTTAAAGAAGTGTATAGTAAAATTACGGATTTATTAAAAAAAAAATCGTTACCATTTAATCGTTGAAACTATTTTTTCATCGCTAGCCACTATTTTCTGTATCTTTCTGGCAGAATACGGATATCCCATCAGAAAAATGACTCATCTTTTGAGGCTATCGAGAAATCGACTCACTTTTCGATATCTTCATAAGAAGTGAACCGTTGTTCAGACAGACCATGACTCATGGATCGAAACAAGTGGTAATGGGAAAGAGCAATATCTGGCGATTGCAGCTGGTGGATGTTTCCCGTTACAGTGTTTCCAAGTATATTTTCGTACGGCTTGAAACGTAGGGCCGAGCAATAACATGCTGAAAAACAAGTTGTGCCTCTGTCTCGAATCACGGCCGTGTTTCTTCAAGTGCATGGCACATTTGCATTAATTCTAGTCGATATCAATAGTCCGTGATGGTTTCGTTATGTCTGAGCAGCTCATCACAACACCTAGCTGAGTCCACCAAATACCATCAAAATTTAGGATCCAGCAATCGATAAGACAAAGTTTCATGTATACAGAGTGTACGCGTTTGGCAATGAATTTATAAAATTAACGAAAGATTTATTTAACGATGAATGAAACAGCAGTCATTGGAAAACTTTACATTCGTCGAGTGTTGAGTAATTATTGATAAAAAATATAATGATACGTATTAATCAAATTTCGAAACAGAGAATTTCTTTGTTGGTCTGTTGAAACAGATGTACAGTTACTGACAAAACCTCAGTTGAGCACTCAATATTGAAAATGGAAAACTAATATTTCTGAGTGTTAATTTATGATCAAATGAATTATTTGTAATCCTTTTGGCCGACGGTTCATCCCGTTGAACCTTAATAAACACGCTTACGAAATAGATTTACTTTCAAATTGAAATAATTTAAAATTTGATTCACACCATCTGGTTACCATCATAAACGCTTTCTAACACATTTGATTTGCGATAACTTTGTTTTCGCTGGGTCATTCCGAGGCGACAATAATCCAGGAGACGATATCCGGTGTCAGAACGTCGCTGTTAAGAAACATGCAACATAGACTCGCCGCGACATATAAAATATAGCCTTCGGGTACACGAAGATATCCGGGGTGCAACGCAGGGTTGGGTTTGGTGAAATAAAAGAGACTCGTGAGAGAGCGGTACAACTGCGCGAAGAGGGTAACAAGAAAGCCTAGAGTGAAAGAGAATCAAGCCAAAGTTATGTGCAACACGCGATCCGCGAGGTCGAAATAAAAGTTGGGAATAAGTATGCAAGGAGAAATTAACACTCTTATAATTATAGTTGGCGCAATAGTCGTGGAGGTTTTATATCCTAGTCTTGTGCCAGAGGGGAAAGGGACGAAATCAGAGGGTGGATTGAAAGGGCACGAGAGTCAGAGGAATCTTTCTCCAATGGTGGCGTCTCTAGCAGCTTGTGCTCGTTTCGTTTACCGTCTCTTCCTAGCACAGACACCACCGACACGGCCACTATACCAAGGCATACTCTAATTGCCAATGAAAAAGCTTTCGAGCTCCCTCGCGCCTCTCGCCGGATATTCTGCTCCGCAAAATTCATAAGCAAGATATTAGTATGGTTGGGATGAGACTCTGGAATTTTCCTTTTGCTTCGTATACCTCTTTAAAACCGCGGCAAAAGTATCCCTCCCCGACTATAATCTTCGCGTGTATATTAAAATTTGAGTATTACTTCTGTTCTTCGCTTCGATTCAGATATTGGACGGATGAGTGATAGACTGAAAAAATGCTTTGAAACATTTTTAACAATAGCGAAAAAGATCTTGATGACTCATTGACCACAGTCATAGCTTATAAACTAAATTATTATTCATTCATTAAGTCAATTATCCAACTATATTCAGATTTCGATTTTCATTAACAATTAAAAGAAATGTCAGTATAATTGAGTACAATTTGGTGATTTTGCAGCAGAGATGTCTAGGAAAAAGGTGTATAATATTTACAGTTAATCTTTATATCCTTTTTATTAACATCTCCGTCCATCCACTTTCATTAACCATTTTATATTTCCCAAGGATTAAAAACTTTTTATGAATTCGGTGAACCATCGAACTCAACGTAACAAAGTTCCTTCCTCGTTCGAGAGAAGCGGATTTTCTTTGTCGATGCACAATTGTTCAACTGGCTCTTTATTTTTATAATTCATTCCGTATTTTCCTGTATCCATTGTTATTCGACATTTAACTTTTTCCGTAGATTTTTTGTCGAGTTAAATGTATCAAAGTCTCTGCTGATTCGTTCAAGATTAGCGGATTGATTTGGTAGACACATTTTATACGAGACTGTTTCGTTGGTCATGTTCGTCCCTCAATTTTCGAAGTGAATGGAGATCTGTCTGGTAAAAACATCCAATCTTCTTTGCACTAATTTTTTCTTTTGAATATCGTTATTTCAATGGTACATCGTACTGCAGCATGAAATATAAACCAGGGCTGCAAATTTTCGTCGCCGATACCGTTACGGGTCGAATAGGCTTTGGAAAAAAAAAGGAAAAAAAGTATCAGCTCTGATATTTGGTCCGTAGTAGCTTGACGCGCACCGATAGGCCAATTCGTACGAACGAAACGAGAGAATCGCAGGACAGAGAGTTTGCCGCCTATTGCAGCTTCGGTATCTCGCAGTAGTGCGAATAAAGCTTATACCAGCGACGATTTTCACGGACGAAATTTCAACGGGTATCCAGTTCCGAAACTATTCTCTTCCGCCGTTTGTACCGTTCTCTATATTTTTTTTTCAATTCGCTCACAATCCTTGCATTTCTCAGCGAGCGCTTAGCGTTTTTTTTTTCTTCTTACAACCCCAATTGGGACAGTTATCGCGTTCGAAGTATGCGCACAAATAAGGCGGAGTTTAACGTCTACGGTTTAAGGTGATACTAGAAAACATTATATCATCAAAATTCAGGATCACACCATTTATTAAGCTAAGTGTCAAGTAAATAGACTGCATTGTCACGTTTGGCGGTTTAGTTGTAAAATAGTAAAAGATTTATTTGAACGATGATTCAATCAGCGATAACTGAAAAACTCAATACATATGGGATGTTTGGGTCATTATTTACAGCAATCAGCTAATCTGAACGTATTAATTCAAAAAAATACGTATTAAGTAAAAAATTGACTTTTTGTGTTCGACAGCTGGAACAGACGTACAATGTCTGTTGCTCTTCAGAAAAACCAAAAAATATATTTTTTTTAGTGTTACAGGACATCAGGCGGATTCAACTTAGAACGGTTTCTGCAGCGAGTTTAATTCTCCAACCACACATTCATGCATCTCTAGGATTAACCAACGACGTTATTCGAGGTGTTAAAAGAGTCAACAGGAGAAATCCAGATCCTCATTTTCATACGTGTATCAGGAATTAAAGGGACAATGTCTAAGCAAATGTTCTCGTTCAAACGGAAAAAGAAAGAGCGGCGAGTAAAGGCTACATGTGAGACAAATGTGTGTTTAAAGAGGACGATGAATGTGTGGCCTTGCCATACAATACATAGCCAAACAAAAATACGCTTGTGCATTATATACTGGAGACTGCGAACTCTTTGTCCCAGTTACCCTCACGCTTTTCCCTTTTCGTGTTTTTCGTTACCGTACACTCGCATTGCTGACCCGTCTCTTCCAAGCTTGTTTTACAAGCTCCGCTTTTCCCTTTCATCACTGGCCGTCCCTTGCTTGCCTGCTTTTTCTTTCTACCTTTTTTTTTATCGGCGATTACAATGTTTCACTCTGTGTACCAGCCTGGTCTTTAATCTCGAACTAGCTCTGGCGAGTGCGTGCATTTGCGAAATGGCACCAGGTGAGCGAACAAAAAAATGTACCTTCGATTAATTATCATTCGAGGACGCAAAAATACGTGATTTGAAAAATGACAAAAACAATTAGTTCACATAAATAGTTGCGGTTGTTTGATAGTTTACTCAAAACGTTAAAAGCGTTCTTCTCGGAACTTTTTTTTTTATATTAAATTTTGTTATATTAAATGTTCCCTTCTATTCTATAAATTGTTTTTGAGTTTGGAATGAACCTTCAGTATTTATTACTTTACCGTTCCCATCTCGAATATTACTGGATTTTTATTCATTTTTCTGCTGAAAAATGTGAACTTTGAAATAAATAGATAAAAAAGTGGGACACAGTGAAATTTTCATTGTTCCATCAAATTGATGCTATTTCTGTTCCACGTTAATTGGAGACATGGAATCAGGTCGAGAAGGTATTTTTTCTATAACTATACTTAAAAGCCCATAAATATAGCAGTTTTTATTTTTCACACAAATATATTTTTGTAAATTCTTGAAACGTTAATACAATGAATATAAATAATAAACAATAAAGTTCTCATTTCGTAATATCAAGAATTATTTCATAATAGAAATTTCAAAATTAGAGAGGACAAAATAAAACAAAAATATAAAAATCTTCTGATAAAGAAATATAGCCTATCCCCAATTGATTTTGGTGTCGACAAATTATTTCGTCACCCGATTAGCAACTTTTTCTCAAATATACATTATTTTCTCGTATCTCCACTGCATATCTTCGTTAGGTAACAGTACAATAGAAAGTTCAATTTTTTTTCACCCTTAAATGATAATACCTCACGAATGAGGGACGACTAAATTAGTGACGAATCAGCAGGAGGGTGTGAGAGCGCGAGAGAGCGATAAACGTAACAAACGTTAGGTACATAATCGAAAAGCTGGCAAAGTTGGACAGCTTGCATGATTAAGATGATAATGACTCAATTTTAGTTCGAGTGACGTATATACATTTGCAGCTATTACGTATATGTATAGACAGTAGCAAATCCTTACACGAAGCTTCATTACGAGGTGGAACACGCGGCTCTTGGGTGCCTCAAAGTTTCTACTCCAATCAGACCTTTATCTCTCCCTAGTCATCGTTGCAATGAGGCGAGAGCGGTCGGGGGTTTGAAAAGGTGATAGGGGAACGCGGGGGCGGTTTTCCAATCGATTCTATCGATATATTGGGCCAAACTTTTGCCTGTTTAAGGGGCGAACAAGAGACGTGGCTGGAAAAGGGGTTTGAGGTGGGGGAAGAATGGAGGGGGGGGGGGGGAGTTTCTCGTGAAATTGACTCGGGATCAGGAGCATCCAGTCGGTTCGTCGACTCGACTCAACACCCCAAAGATAACTCTGCTATCCCCCCTGCTTCCTCGTCCCCGCTTCTTTCGCGGCGAACTCGCTTTCTCTCTCTCTCTCTCTCTCTCTAGCTCAAGAATCCTCGAAAATTCGATTTTCTCGCGTCTCGAACTATCAGAGCGAAAATATCACGACACTGATATCTCAACTCTGAGCCTTCTTCCTCACCCCCCCCCCCCTCCGGCGGTTCTCTTTCGCACTCGTTTCTTTCGGTAAATTGCCAATAAAAATACGTCATTTTCTACTAGCTCTTATTATCGTTATTATCCCTTCCACTTCTATGCTACGTCCGGTCCTGGATTTTCATTATTGACTTATATTGTTGATCGAAATGGATCATAATCTCCTCCCTGTCATTGAAAACCTTTAAGGACGATCCCGTCAGGATAAATTATTCCGACGTCTCGCGGAAAATCTTATTTATTTCAAAACTTCCTTTATCCGATTGTCGGACAGTGTTAAGTTTTTTATATTTTATAATTAAAACGTTGATTAGCTCAGATGAGAAGAAAAAAGTACATCGGAATCGAAGGAAAATTTATTGTATCGAATGATTCACTATCTTTATATAAATATTAACTTGAAGCGAAATTCTCTATTCTGAAGCGAATTAACTCAAGCAACGTAAAATCTGAACGGCCAAAATGAATTTTATAAAAACAACCTTCAAGGCAAACGAGGGAAATTAATCGTGAACGCAACGTCAGCGCAATGCATGAAGATAATCTTGAATGGACTTGAATCATCCGATCGTGACGAATACACTCTCGAATGGACGCCAACTCGGAAAACGTATAGATCTATTTTCATATTAATCGAACGAACCTGGAGCAGGCTCGAAATGAAAATTGCGGCTTTTCACCCCGGGATACGAAGTTTCCTCAATAAGGAAATAAAAGAAAGAGATAAAACGAAGCGGCCGTCATTTCGTTCCGCACGTCCCGGAAGTAATATTCCAGTGTGCACCAAGCCTTTTTATATCTCTTGGGTGGAATAAAAACGTCGGCGCAATGTGAAAACGTATAGAAGCCACACACACGGTATAAAAATTCGCTCAAAGCCGCGTTCTTTTTAAAGCAGGTCTTGCCGTTTGATTGAAAGCTGCTAGTGCGTACATCGCCAAGAAACGTGAAAAAAAATGGCTGACTTCAGATGAGAAGTAACAGAAAAACGAAAGTCTATTATATGCTAGGGAATCTCTTCTCAAATCATATTTATACTCATGGAAATGGAAAGCAGCGAATAAATACAAGGATGTAACTGACAGAAAAATACTTTTTCTTTTTCACATAGCCCAAAGTATTTCTCAGCTATCCAAAGGACACCAAGATACAAGGGCTGTGTTAAAAGTTCTCGGCCTTAACCATAAATAAGGGTAGCACGAAAATAAATTTATGCTGGCACAACAGCCTCATGTTTTAGTCAACCGTATCCCAAATTTCGATACATTACACGTTGATTCATTATTTTTCGATCAATTTTCGATGTTTTGTGTACTATATTTGTGTGGGCAAATACTATATTTGTGTGGGCATGGAAAAAACTGAAATCAGGACTGCGATTAAGTATTTTGTTAAAATGCGATTAAGTGTTTTGTTAAAAAATAACACGGAAAATAACAGTTTTTCAAAGAATTGGAACGGTTGCATTTTCGTGCACGAAAAAAATTATCGTTATAAATAAAAAATGAGGAGTAAAATATTATGCAACGACAGTGTTGGGGGAAAAGAAACGTCATTTGTATCTGGTTTTCATTAGAATGATAAAAGTGAATTTAAAAAAGAGACTTTGATATTAATAGCATTATTCGAAAGTTTTGCGCCACAACACTCCTAATTAATACGACGAAGCTAAGATATCTTTAGCATCGCGAAATTTAATACGAGTTTTCGTTGAGGCAAGCCTTTCGTTGAAGCAAAAGCTCGATAAGATAACATTCGTTATCTCTCGGTTTTAAAACACACAATTTTATAAAAAATGTTTCTGAACATTCGTTTTGATGTCAAAGATGTTTACGAATTTATTTTCGAAACTCGCAGGCCTGGATGATTTTTTTAGTACTCTGGTCACGCTTTGACGTATCTTTTCGGTCATCTTCCTTTCCCAATTATACCAGCCGCGAGACTCTCTTGATACAGTCCTTGACGAAAAAAGTGAAAAGTATAGTCTTAAGAGGAGTTTGCGGAGTCCACAGACCCTCAACTGTAATACAGGCACACGCAGTGTCCGAGGGAATCGTGTGGACATAGTTGGAAGGGTGCTCAGGGATGGCTTAACTCTGCTATTCCGTATAACGACGTACTGATAAATATTTACCTGTCATCTAGCCACGACGGTGTGTCCACTTTTTTCCTTCGCCCTTTTCTTCTTTTTATTTTTTAATCAACGTTTAACTCCAGCCTCGTATTCCCATCCACCAGGTTTATCCACTCGCTTTCATTATTATTATTAGTATTATTTATTACAACGTCACATTCACAAATATTCGAGTGAAAAATCACAAAATACGATCAAAGAAAACGCTGAGTACGTATGAACGTCTAAGTCACCGCACATCAGCACCATCAATTTCACTCGACGAAACTACGTCAAATTTTAACCGAACGTCGATTCACCGCGATTCGATTGATCGAAAATTGAAAAAATATATATAATAAACGTTCTCACTTCAGCCGAATCAATATTGCTTCGAGCTATTTTCGTTTTCCCCCTATCATCCGAATTTTTCAACAGGATTATTGGAGCAATTCTTCAACGACGAGGAATCATTGGATTGTCTGCAACGCGGAACGTCGATATGTCGATTACTTAATCTGAATATGTGTTAGATATGTTTTTTCCTTCAACTAATTGTATCGTTTCTATGCAATTCATCGATTCAATTTGGGCGTACATTTCCCTCGTACAGTCTTTTTTCAACGGACACCGTCCTACGATCGATATGCTGTGAGATGTGACCCAGTACGAAACAGTCAATATTCCGTCACAACGATAATTTTGAAACTCCGCATTTTCTGTTTTACTATCTTATCGATATGAGAATTCCTTGTTTTTGAAAAACAGGATCGCTTTTTCGGTAGTTCAATTATTGCCAATTTTTAGCTTTATCACGAGCTATTATTTTGGTTTTAACAGTTTGACAAAATTGCGTCATTGGTTATTGCGAAATTAGGGAGGCCCGAGGAACGAGTAGGGGACAAGTACGGTCGAATTTGTGCAATCTCAGCTGGGACTGTTTCGGGCAATTGGAGTTTAGAACGAGGAATCCACCGTCATTTTCCTCGTTGGTACAATGACCTTTTATGGCGTTCAATTCCACCAGGAATTTTCAGCAAGGGAGACAGTCAGAGAACGAGAAAGAGAGAGGTGGAGAAAAGGAGTTTGGCAGAGGGCGGAGGAGAGGCCAGGCACGATATTCCACAGCGAAACAATTTATCGCGAATTGGCTTTAAAGATACACATACACCAGAGCCAATCTTCTCCCTATGGCCAATCAGTTCCGGTCCAAGACATTTTTGGTATTCTTGCTTCCTCTTCGTCCGCCGGTTTTTTCGTCCCAAGAAGTACCGTCTGTACGATACCTTGTGCAATCCCACGATTTCACCCCGACACTCGTTTCGAGGAGTACCTCAATGGTTTTTGTCTCTATTTTTTCGTATCACAATATAATTATTTCGAAAGTTGTGCAGTCTCAACAGGAGTATTCAGACGTAAGGTTGTGCGATCACCATCTCGAATCTCGACATAAATATTCACCCTCTCTTTCTCGCTTCCTCCAATCACCCCAAGCTTTAATCCTTGCCAAACTTCGTTAAATGTCAACGAGCACCAAATTTTCACGATGCACTTTCCCATCTAAACTCTCCCCTCTCTCTCGCTCTCTGTTCTCCTTTCTTCGCGACAAAACCGGTCCTATTTTAACGGGACAAATAAATCATCGGGATCGAACCCGATCGTACGATTTTCCGAGCCCGCGAAATCGTGCACCCGAAAAAATAAACGAACGAGTACTTATCACTCCGAATAAATCGTACTTAAGAAGAAAAAAAACGAAAACAATAAAAAGCAATTAGGACGAAGAAAGAACGTAACAAAACGCACGAACGAGGGAAAAAGCGAGGCCGGTTTGGCGATTCGAGTTCGCGAAAGCGACGCGCGATGTGCGAAGGCACGGCACGCGAGTTCGCCGGCCGACTGAACCTCGGTACCGACTGGTGGCCCAACACGGCCCTCACCAAACTCGTATCGCCTCTTCGTTCAACCGGATCTCGGTCTCCGTTGCTCCTCGAGGGTTTCTACCCCCATCGTCCCCACCCCTCTCGCCCCTCTCACCCTTCGCCGCCGCGCCGTCGTCGCGAAAGCTCATCTATGCTCGCAGCTATCCACCTAGGTAGATATAGAAACGACTACTCGTGTATACGCTAGCCGGGAGTGGAACTAGCCGCGACTAAACTCGCCCGAGTGGGATGGAAGAGGCGCTTGCGCTCTGGCCCCCTTTATAACTCCACCATGTACGTATCAGCCCCACTGCTGCAATTGTCGCGCAAATTTCATACTTCCTAATAGCGCTGTAACGCTGTAAGTTTGTATCCTGCGTGTATGCGTGTAAATCGGTGACTCCAGAGAAAAATGAAAATACAATCCCACAAAACGCACTCCGTTACGTGAGAGTACTCCACCCTCGTATTTCGATCGGCATTCGCTACACTCGACTACTTTATTATTATTTTTATTATTTCTCGATTTCGATTATTTGTACAACCCCTTGAGGTATTACGGGATGTTTATTTAAAGTTTCCGTATCAATATTCCGTATTCCGTATCAAAGTTATGGAATTATTCCGTATTCCAAAGTTTCCGTATCAAATTTATCAATAAATAATCTAGGAGTTACGTATTCACATGTTAGATTATTGGTTTCCATATTTGATGCACACAAAGAGAGGTCACTTTTAATGGGTCAACTGTACTAAATCGTACGCTCATTAGTACATTTTTGAGAGGATTACAGATATCCAAACCTGACATCATTCGAAAAGCTTTTTTATTTTTTGGACTGTTAAATGCGTAGAAGCATGATACCCAATTAAGTGAACTCGCAGTGAAATTCCAAAGCCACAAATATACAGGTTCAAGAGCTATTCGGAAGTGTACTTATTTCTAATCCGGAATAAAAACGAACATGATTTTTCCAATTAAATTTTACTTTCTCGTGGCACCGGAATCTTTCTTTTCGATGAAACGACAAAACCCATGAGTATTTATTTTTTAAAAATTATTGTTCCTCTCTGTACAACCTTTTGGGCTTTTAAGGACCCTCTCTCCTTTTATTATTTCTTTTTCTCTCATCGTTTTTCTCTAATCGTTTTTCCGCCTCTTTTCCGACTGTCTTTCTCCACCTTGCAGCCGCAACCGACTTTCCCTCACTGTACCGTATTCACCGTGCCATTTCTGGTACAGGCATAGGGAAACTGTGGAAAACCTATGCCGGTACAGCCAGTCCCAAATTCACATTCCGGCCGCGGAACGAGTTTCATCGAAAAATTTCGAAGAAAAAATATCGACCGCTTCCGGCGGTTCGAACCCAGGCCCTCCATCGAACCCAGGCGCTTCAGCCGGCTCGGCCAACGGATCAGTTATCTATCAGTAATACTCTTCAAACCAGACGCTGGCATTTTTTTAGCTTTTTGCAGTAAAACGATTGTATTACGATAAAATATAGTATCTCCGAGAAGATGTGGTAGTCCAAATTTTTACATTTTTTAAAAAGACAGTAACAAGGGACCAAAATAAAAATAAAAAATTGAAAATTAACGTTCAGCTCAAAAACTGTAAAAAATCACAAGCTGAACTTTATCTGAAGTATTTCCATTATTTTCCAGCCCCTGAATGCAAATGTGGGCTACAAGAAGATAAAACGAAGACATGGTTCGTGTCCTAATGTTAATTTTTCAGTACACCCATGGTAGATTTGCAATCATCGTACATCAAAAGAATTATCCTGTTACACAAAACATACACGGGCGGTTTAAAATTGCATAATCAGGCTTTTGCACATTTCTCTTGAAAGAAGCTCGCACGAAAAAAAAAACGCATCGAATAATTTTTTACGGTCTACCATGTGCATGAATAAAAAAAATATCGTGGTCGTTTCACCACCAAGTGAAAAAGTCCGCAACATTCGGGCAGAAAAGCCATTAAAAGTGTGCTTATAAATAAATAACGTACACATAAGTAGCTCCCTAATTATCCAAAAGTCTCATAATCAGTGTGTACATACGTGTAGGTGTGGGAAGGTGTTGTCAGTCTTTACGAGTTCATCGGTCATGTACATTAGCTGGCGAAACCACGAATCTTTTATACAACGAACCGCAGCTCCATTGACCCTTTATCAGCGAACAATAACAATAATCCAGATGATACGCTTACACACTGAGTACACGGAGAAGTGTACGTGCGCGTGATTATACGTTTATACGTACGTACGTACATAGATGAAGTGCATGGAACGAGCAAAACCGGTGAGGTGCGACCGAACGATCAGTTTAGCTCTGGCAAAATTGCCAATATTATCAGTTATCGGATTATTACCGTAAATTGTTCAGAGCTGGCTCCCAGCAAGTACAACGATGTATAAGTACGTATATACATATATAAGTGTAAGGGATGGAACGGGCGATAGTACTGATCTTGATTCTCAATTTTCAGCTACAACTCTCTACATACATAGGCCCTACCACATGACCGTATCCACGTATGATCCTCCGCAATTTGATTCGTGACATTAGTATAATCATTCCGGTCAATCCATAAGAGAAAATTCAGCACTCACTCGAACGATTCTCGGCCGAGCTTTTACTGGATTGGAACTTTTTTTATCCTACCTTTGCTAACCTGTAATTGAATTAGGACTTTAGTAGAACCTATGTAAAATTTTTCAAACTTCATTGGAGCCGTAATCGGTTAGGGTGGTATGAGCCCTCAGTAGCCGGTCACAGTTTGCAACTGAGGGCCGTTAACGGCAGAACAATGAAAACTTTCAAAGTTGCCTAAACAACACCTCATGGATACCTTGATAGCCCCGTAAGTTGTGCCTGTCAATGGATGTGTGTACATGTGCACTTCGAAAGAAATCATATTTTTTATGAAAAGTATTCAGCGAACATTAGTCGTTATAAAAATGTAAAATATGACAAAATCTTGATTATTCAACCTCTCAAAGATTGTTATTGTGACAATTATTATCAGGACACAATATTTTATTTGAGATCTCTCTTAGAAGGGGAGCTTTAAATAAACTTTTAAAGGTTCTTATTTTGATGCGGGATGCCCTGTAAATCTTCCGTGCGGGAAATGATAAAACTTCGGGTACTGACGATACGAGTAGGCGTCTTCAATTAAGGAATCAACAAAAAGGGATTTGCCAGTAGACAGAGATAGTATCCAAATTTGTAAAAATGTTGGTACAGGGAAGGGATGCCATGAGAGCGTCACTAGACTTTCAGGCGCGTGAAATTCCGAACATCGAAGTTGCGCAGTTCCCGGTGTCTTTACATAAGATTTTCAAAGTTCATCGGAAAGATAGAAAAAAAAAATGAAACACACGGGGATGTTTTGCCACCGATAAGATTTCATTCCAAAGCCCAAGGTATACGTGTATACATATTCCGGTATACTTTCACGCTAACCTCCCCCTTCCCAATTTCTCATCCACCTGGTTTGGTGGCGCAATCTCTCTTTTACTTCGTGGACCCGATATACAAGCAGGAACATTTTGCGACCAGGTGCGGCACTACTCTCGTAAGCGTACAGTAAATTTCAACTTGGCCGAACTCCGTACACCATCCCGGTCGTAGTCGCCGACGTCGTGGTCGTCGTCGTAGTCGGATCACAAATGCAGGTGGAATGGGGCCGCGCGAGAGTCTCGAGCTCTAAGCTTATACACTTGTTTGCCGGGGAAAAACCGGGAGGAAGAAAGAGCAAGCGAGAGAGAGAGTGAGGGAGAGCAGAAAATGTGTGCGCAACTACATGGTCCATAGGCCATCGTGTACCGATCATTATACGCTAACTCTTGTACACATCGGTATCGGTAAACGTAAGTATAATCGCGCAACAACTCGAGCCTCCTGGTGTTACGACTGGAGTCCACTATCGCCAAGGACGCCCGGCGACCTATATTTTCACGCTGCCGTGATTCATCGTGATTCATTTTCTTCCATTAGAAAAAAAAACGTATTTCACGTGAAATCAAAGTATATTTGTATGGATACTAAAAAATCAACAAAATTCTTGATAATTACATGATTAACAATAAATATATCTATATATATCTTCTATCTATATAAAAGAAAGTCGGGTTTGTCTTACAACACTTATAACTCGAGATGTGTTGGACCGATTTCCATGATTTTTTATTCTTTTGATTCGTCTCCTCCCAAATAAGTAGAATACATATTAAAAACAACGAAAAAAAAGAAGAATACGTAATTATGAAAGATGAATTATTTTCCATAAACGTTCGTTTGTTTCGTACACGACAAAGATTTGCTGTCGATCCTGTCAAATACTGAAAGTAATCATTGACATTTATCCGTGCGTTCAGAAATACCGGAAAAAGTATAACAATAACGAGGGCGTTAATAAATTTATTGTGTGTTAATTTTAGTTTCTTTGTGTTAATCAAAGTTTGCTTGTTTGGGTTTATTAACATTGTAACACGAGATTTATTGACTCTAAGGCGGTACAAAGTTCGCCGGGTCAGCTAGTAATAAATAAATAGATATATTCTTTAACTTCTTTTGAGCACCTTAGTAATTGATAAGTTCGTTTAATCGTGCAATTGAATTTCGCGCCTTTTTCCTCAAGGATCAATCGTACGTGTTTGAAGCTCCTTAAGGCAATAACAAACTGAGTGGAGAACAAACATTTTTTATTTGCCTTCTAATCGAAGTTCCTAATGAAAAACACTGTTTTAGCGGGACATTGTGATATCTTACTTCAACTTTGAAATAGTGGAATCGTCTGTGTAAAGTAGTGGACTACGATTGATCTGGAGGAAACAGGCGCCCGGTACAATTTGATTAACGATTGTTTTTTGTAGAATTATAATACATCAATAATTCGATGTTAATTTTATTAAAATTCGCTCACAACAGTAACATCCAATTCAAGTACAACCAGTTACCGAGGAAATATTCAACGTCTTTATTGAAAATTCCTCCTATGGAAATATCCAAAGTGGAATATCTCCGGAAACAATACCCGAATTTCAACTCGCCATAGCCGATCATCTTTCCAGTCTATCTGGCAAAGTTCTCTCTATATATGCACAATTTTTTAAAATATCTGGCTAGATTCACATATTTACGACGCCGGAGAGAATGAAAAGGAAAGATTCTCGTCGCGTACTCGCAATATCGGCAGCAAATATGTACCGAGAGTGCCCGAGCTCACGTACACACATCGCTTTGGTTGCACGTTTATTCGAACTCTCAGAAAGCCCGGGCATGTCCGATATCCAGCCGGAGTTGTGATTACGAGGATAAAAATGGAGAAGAGTAAGGCGGCTTGGTCGATGCAGCCTTCCAGGAATATTGCTAATATATGATCACAGCAGGTACGCGTGAGGAATGCGGAATCCATTCGTGTACCTACACCCTTGGATGTAGGAACGTAAGGAATTCTTTGCTTTTTTTTTTCAAATATAAAAAAGGTGGTGAAAAAAAAAATCGGCTCGACATTGATGCATAAGTAAAGGAGTCTGCGGATTTTAGAGAGATGTAACCTAATTTATTAGACCACAACCGGAGCAGAAAAGTGACAAGGCATCGCTCATGAAGATAAGTGCCTGTAAGGACTTATTTGAGACAGCCCGATAATGAAAAGGGCTCAGGTGGAGTTCACCTTATCAGGGATGTATTGGACCAGGTTTGGACGTTATAGAGACCGACCAGTATAAATAGCTTCGACTAAATTGTTTATGATATTTCAATTACTAAACTCGATTACTCGTAAATCAGTCAAAATTGAAAAGAAATATATGTGGGGGTATTAAACATTTGTTGTACTTTACATTTAAGCATCTCTCAATTACATACCGACTATTGTTATTACCTTCATTCATACATAAAGTAATGCCAGTCATGGAGTAATGGGACTCTGCGATCGGCCACGGAGGGCCGATCGGCTACCTAATTAGAGTGCTAAGAATGTTAGGATAATTTCGTATGGGCCCGACCAGAACCCTAATTTAATTATTGCAGGGAACACACAAAAAGTAATAAAGAAGCGTGTCATCAATAGAACAGAATCAGTCGAGTGAGAAATGAAACTGAGGAGAAATGAAAGAAACCAAAACCAAAACAGACAGACTCTGATGTTAATACAAGAAGAGGGATAAGGCGAGAATAGAGAATTGTGACGTGGAGGTTTTTGCTGTCAGGGTCTTACTGAATCTCGGAGGGTTAACGGTGAAACGTGCCTCGAGGTATCGTTGGGGTTACGACTTGACTGTCCCCACTTTTGGTACCTCTTCAATGCCCTATGCAAACCAACTGTTTCAACACTATTCGCTGGCTTCCAAAGCGCACCTTTCTTTTCTCCTGCTGTTTTTTGGTTAAAAGTTCTCGTAATTTAACCAACGTGAAACGAATAAGCCTTTTGTGGTCTTCGTCCAAGATTCATCTGCAATAAAGTTGCGGGACTATGTCCGGTTTACCGAGGGTTGAAATTGGATACTCTTTTGACTCGGTTCAACGTCAGATTGCCTCATCTCTTCGACTGGCACGACTGAATTCGGAGGTTAGTTGAAGACAATCCTATTGCCGTTTTATCTCGGAGAGACGTAGCAGGAGCTTGCACGTCAACGACACCAACGTTTCATGTATACCCTTGAATTCGTTGATTCGTGCGAATCTACATGGAGCCAGAAACCGGCGCTTGCTATGCGTGGAGGACTCCGGACCCAGGAAAGAGAAATGGAAGCGCCTGCCTCGCCGCGATAATATGTTAATCAGCCACTTACGATGTTAATTAATGAGGCGGGAGCAACGCGGAAGGGTCGATTGTCGTATCAATTCGAGACATTTCTAATTCTGTCTCAACACGTCGCACCTATCCATCCTCCCCGAGATGGGTTTAATTCTGTGTCTGCAAAATCCACGCTGTGGCCCGACTTTCATTGTTCAATAGAGAAAAATCCTTGACGCAACAAGGGAAAGTGTTCATCATAGTTTCGTTGTTAATAATCAATAGTGAAAAAAAGTTTGGGAGAAAACGATAATATGCGCTCGTCGAAACAATGAAGGATACATTTTTTCATGAATACATACGGTGCATAATTTCAAGTTAACTATGAGTTATATATTAGTAAGCGTTTTATAACTTTCGATGTGTGCTTACAGCACATTCCCGATTTTTGCGATGTTTCACAACCCAGCTACTCCAGGAAACCCCATCGAATGGGCTGTACAAGTACACATGTGTAAAATAACTCTACTAGGTGGACTTTTCTTTCATCTTGCCTTTTCTTTAGACTTTCACAGAGTTCCCTTAAGTTGGAAAGATGTTTATTTTCATTTCGTATTTTTGTGATTATATTAGGGTTCATCAAGGGCGACGCTTCGCGGTTATTTTCCGGTGTAATCGATTACTACAAGAATTTATCATGAATCGGTCAACCCAACGAATCCACGTAATATTCCGCTGTATCTGTTCGTTCAACTGTTCATTATTTCCACGAGTTTTCCGCTCGAGTACGCACGCGATTAAACGATATTGTGCATCCTCCGCTCATCGGGATGATAGCTGAATCTGTACCGTAACCCCACTTATTAAAACTCCAATTTTATCACGAACACGCTGGAGTATCAGTGATAAATTTCTATTGTGAGAGGTCGATCGATTGTAATAAACGTTCGAGCATGCCTAATGACCACTGACCCCTCATAAAAACCACCTGATATGAACGCAGAGTGGAGCTTTACGGAGAATATTACCATTCACCAGGGAATTTAACGAGCAGGCGTTTATCGAGGATTTTATCCAGCACGCAGCACGATGTGGGTAGCTTTAGCATCATCATGATGTACCAATTCAATACTTTTTTCATTCGGCTCAATCAATTGTTCGAATACTTAAAAAATAATTCGCGGAAACGAAAATATCGTTCGCTCGAAAAGCTATCTGCTTTTCATAACCTTCATTCAACGTACTTTGGAGATGAAGGTTCAGTCGAAAAAACAAACGATTTCGGAACGGTAAAGAAATTTCGATGATGAATCCATTGCCGCGTGAATATATCAAGGCTGCAGTGGATTTCGTTTCAGTGGGGAGTACGGAGACCACAGTTGGTCTTCTTCGATCTATCGTCTTCAAAAAGGAAGCACATATTTTCACAGTGAAAAAATCGGAAGATTTTTAACGCTAATCTAGTTGAAGTCGAAAGTCATAAATATAAAACGATTTGTTTCCAATTTCTCCATAATCTACGTCCTCTATATCTTCGCAATACTTTGTCGCCATTCGGTTGTCACGTGATCCAATTCCCATTTCAAAAACTGTAATACATCATGAACAATACTGAACAAACAAAGTTTCTTTAAGTTCCTGTCTGCTATATTTCGAAACCGTTTTACATTTTTATCCTTTTCATCGTTCGTTAATGTCAATTGGAACTACATTTTTTCCACATCCGACTCTATTGTCTTCTTTTAACTAAAACGAATCGTTAATCGCAGGTTCATAAAAATACCCCAAACGAACTTATTAACACGAATAACTAATCGATACTATCTCTACGATCTTTCAATCACACTTTTTGTCTTATCATTGTCTAGTGCGTACTCCGCTTTATACTGAAACGGAAAAAGCTCAGAATAAGATAAGAAAGCGCGCAAGATGATTCTCGAAACGATGGAGTATCCGGCTTGCGCACTTGAAAATGTCTTTGTAATCATAAAAGCTTTACAATTGAAAATAGACCACTCTGAAGCTCTCATGTTTTTGCTTTATTTCTTCTACCTTGAAAAGAAAAGTAAAAAATAGCAAACACTCGGAGAGTCTTCTCTCACCGTCTATCCAACTAAAGTGCATGGGGGACCTCTTATTTATTTTTCCACAGTATTTTATACTCGCGTGGATGTCGTATACGGAGAGAGATAATTTGGAGGACGTACGACATTGAAAGAAATCGCTCATAGGCGATTTCTTTCATGTGAATTTCAGCATATTTGTACAAAGTCCATTTTCAAATTCAAACAATTCCCAAAATCACCGATTCGCTTAAAACGAATTTAAAAAACCGAAAACAACCGGATATATTTGTAGCCAACAGTACCCGGGTAGAACGGTTTCAAAGTAGTGCTCTCTCAAATGTAGGTGCCTATACAAGCGTGCTCATACTTTCCTACTCACTTATATATATATTTGCAGCATCGCTCAGGGATTTACTCGAATTCGTTCTTGTTTTTATATCTTCGAGCGTTTACCATGGAGGAAAATCTCCGAACGAAACACCAAGTTCATCTCTGAGCAGAACCGACAAAAAAACGGAAAAAAGTTGCGTATCCCTCGTGAAAAATAGAACGAGATAAAAGCTTGGAAAAAAGTAAACCAGGGAAGGAAAACGAAGAGCACCGGTGCGAGGTGAGAACGCCATTTCGCGACGTCACCTCTCACCGACGTGTGTTATCATGTATATATAAATCCACACGTAAGTATACGTATACTTGTAGAAAAAAAAAACAAACTAAAAAGGTACGAAGAGATTGTCTTCCGTGAGGGGCTTAAAATTTTCACTTTTATGCGCTGATCGCGGGAACTCGCCCGGAGACGACTTCGCGTTCAGCGACGCAGGGAAGTACCGAGAGAAGGCAAATTTTACCTTCAGGCACTGGCAGTGTCTGCGTCATCTGCTTTTTTGCTTTACTAAAAGGAGAAGGGTACAGCGGTCTACAGATACGAGAAATGATGAGAATGCAGAAGTTCACATTTTCTAAAATTGTTCAAAGGATAGGTGGAAGATATTTTTTATAATTTTCCTGAACTCTTGTTATTTGGAGTAATGAAATATTTGTCCATTTGAAACAAATTGAAATTTCGGCGATGATTATTGTTTAAGATAATTATGGAAGTAGCGAGAAAAGACGAGTTTCGGGTTCAAGCTCCAATATTTTCTACGTCATTTAGCATTTTTGTTTCGATAGAGTTCAGATTGCGAAAGACGCTTGAAGAATAACCAAAATAAGTTTATTTTAGGTTGCCCATCGTCTATTCCTTCGTCCTGAATATTATGGCATGGAAAACTCGTTATCGCAGTTTACGAGAAATTATGAAAGTACAGAAGTTCACTTTTTCAAAAAATGATCGAGGGACCTAAACGAGATTCTGGTGTAATTGAACGTAATTAAATATTTGTTGAGTCAGAACGAGTTATCCGCGCTTCAGCCATCATTATTGAGTTAGGATAATAATCCACAGGCTGGGAAGATGAAGCCTGATTTTCGCTTCGTACGAATTCATAAGTGACGAGAAGGGATTTGTCGGGAATATGAGACGCACACGTACGTGCCACTCAGTTTGACACAAGGCAACGTACCATGGTTCTATACGGCGGAAAATAAGTAGAGGGTCGACAACTAAGGAAGGGTGGCTTGATGCACGCATAATTGACAATTGTACCCTCCGCTATGCTCCTCGAAACGGTATAATATATCACGCGCGCGCGAGGGCGAGGGTACATGCGCGACGATGAGCCAAGGTACTCCGTAACTCCGTATGCATAATGGCTACACATTCCCGCCTGATTATCGACGTCATACAAACTTGATTAAATTTCTCAGACCTCTCCGGGTCTGTCAAGTCTACGCGACTCAATTGAGTGATGCATTTCGAAAAAAAAATCGACTATTCGACCTGGCCAATTTCTGCTGGCATTTTTTTTAAATTTATTATTCGTTAGAAATTTTTTCAAAAATAATTTGTTACAAATTTTTTAATAAATAATTCGGCACAAACTTTCGAATAATCTTTTTACTATCTTTTTCAGTATAAAGTGTTTTTTTTTTATACCAGATTAACATAGACTTTATTGTTTAATTATTTGGCTGTTTTGAAGCAAAATGTTGTCCTGAATGGATATGGACTTTGACCATTCCTTATTTTTTTGTGAGTGTGAAGCTAGTATGTTCGTACATTCGTCCAACGGAGAGAAATATTTTCGGTACAAATACCTATTCTGCAAATGGAGATTTCTACTTGAGAGTATATTACAGGAACCGGAGAAAAGAATTGATCCCTTTTATTTGTGGTGGAAAATACTGATAAATTCGATAATGAACACGATTGTTACGGCAAAGACTGATGAACCCTGATATCCTCGCAATCCAAGTTTCTCGAGACATACGACGACACATTGTTGTCCATAGATTTTCCTCACAAATCCGCAGGTTCTCAAAACTCCTTGGACGGGTTTTATTCGTCCGATAATAATAAAACGCTATCCGTTTATTTATTCCCTGGTCTCTCAACGTTGAAGAGCGTTGAATGTGAATTGACGGGGCTGCCACGTGTGTTAGTGTCACCAGATCGTGGCACGCGATATTGCCCGCCTCTTTGGATATTGCGATACGTCGGAATTTCAACATCGTCGCTATAAACGCCGCGGATAAAAGGTTCTTGACGTACGAGGAAGATCGAGGCTCGAAAAAGATCACACGCACGAACCATTAATAAAATGTTGATGCTTGTCCAAAACGATTAAAAAACACTTATTTTTCGTTTTGAATATTTACTAAAAATAGTATTACGTGCTATTTTCGTGAATGGATTATCTGAAATTACCGCGTCTTCGTCCGCGCAAAAATCGAAATTATTATTGATGTTCTTTCCGATGCCTTGAGGGATGATTTTGATAAAGACTAAAATACGTCATACTCGATTTATTCCTAATAGGCTGATTATCAATTTCAATTATTTTTTTACTTATAAAAAATATCGGATCTCCCATAGAATATTTTACTTGCATTTTTACCCCTTTAAAGTTTACTTTTTAAAAACGTTGAAACTTCAACCAAAGTCTAAATATAAATTTTCATGGTTTTAACTTTGAAAATGATGATTTTTAAAAATCCTGTATTATGTGCCATTAAAATACGAATTTCGAAAAGAAATAGATATAACTTCAATCTTAGAGCTTCGTTTACTATCGAACTTACTATTGAATTACTATTGAACAGGAATACTCATTTGTAATCTCGTTAAGTGTAGGTACGAACTCAGTCAAGCTATCTCAATTTACTTGGAGGAAACCTCCTTTGATCTCATTCGTACTGAAAATAACGGAGAATTCTCAGCGATTTTCCAAATTGATTTTCCGGAGATACCGAAAGTTCCGTTAATAAAGTTCCTCGAAGATATCGATCGATACAAGTAGCACGGGAGTGCAAACATGAGAAGGATGCGGGACACCGAGTAAAGAGCTCTCATTTGCCGTGACCGTGCACCATAAGACTTCGAAATGTTGATCAGGCTTCGCGCACTATGCACTTTCCCAAGAGGGAGAGAGTGAGAGGGGGAGGGAGACACTTGGGGGTAGAGAAAGTAGCGCAGTAGCAGATGTGCATGGGAAGTACCGCGCACAGAGTTAGATAAGAATCCTTTCAATTACCCATTCAATTACCCGCGTGCGGATTCGTGATGGGGCGAAGCCACGAAGGCAAGTAAATTGGACAAAACGAGAGATGGGAGAATCTACGCGAGAACCGATTCTATCCGGGGTCATTGAATACTCTGCCTCATTCGGTTTTTGTGCGTGTTTACAGATGCGATATCTTGGACGATCGACCGTTCGTACTCGAAATCAATGAGGAAGTGATAACGGCACTCACGAAGAAAATGTAACGACGTTGGTAGCACCATGAAACCACAAAAAGGGAAACTACCGAACCTCTTTATATTAATGCAATTACATCTTAAGCAGAAATTCAGGCTGATCATGAAAATCAGAATCAAAATAAAAATCCGATGAATCGTGAATGTTTGTTTCTATGAACTCCATGAGTCAGAAACTCATGAAAGACAAGATTTAACCGTTTCTGCAATCAGATCAACCCGTTTAGAAATTAAATCAGGACTTCTTTAAAATGATTAGGATCGCAATCTCGAGCTCACATGGGTCCTCAGTGGCCTGTCATACTTTATTACTGAGACCCATTAAACGCAGAATAATGAGGGCCGTCAAGCCTTCCTAGATGACGCCCTGAAAACAGTTTCAATATTTACAATCGTCTGTTCATAATTCGGCAATTCTACGAATGACCGTACCATTAACAGTCAATGACGATTAATAGTAACGCTGCCTCTTATGGATTTGTATACGATTCAGCAACTAGCTTTTAGCCTCATCCGAGTATGGACGGGCTTAAGTCTTGCCTAGCGTTGCCTGCTTTGAGACATAGAAAAGGAGAGGAAGGGAGCGCGGGATGAAGGCACTCGAGTGTCTCGAGTACACGAAAGCTCTTGTCACGCGTCCGCTCACGAGAGTTACACGAACCACCCCATTTTACACGCCTACGCGAACGAGCGAGCCCCTACCCAGGTGCCTAGATGAGTCTGGTTAGGTGACCCTGCTTCGGAAGGCTTTCTAGAGAGTTTACCGTGTACAACTACTCCTATTGCCGCAAACAACCGCCACTAACCCTTCAGCCTCTGTAGCCCGGAGAATTACGTTGTGACGTGGTGTATACATCCGGGCAGCTTAACCAATGAATCCAAATGTTGGAAACTGCGAGCAGAAAAGTTTCAGTCGTGGACAAATACATTGTCCATGTTTATGCTTCATGCTTCTGATCCGTTAATTCCGTAGCTCTGTCCTCAGTTTTTCGCAATTCCCAAATGCAACTCTCAAGGAAGCGTAACCGACTGGCTTTTTTTATATGTCTCCTGAATGCCATAACAATCAGATCCTAAACTTCCCTCTACTCACTGATGACCATACAAGAAATAACTTGCTGAAAATGAATTAAGACTTTGGTTGGGTCGATATAAAATTTCCCCTCATTTTATTAGGGTAAATAAGGCTCCTCAAGGTTGCCTGAACAATGCTTCATGCAAATCATAGTGCTTCCGCAAGTTATCCCTGTTAACGGATACACGTACATGTGTGCTTCCGAAGAAATCATTTTTGTTTAAGCGTACGACATAGCATTACACCATGTATGAATAAAGGCAATAAGAATAGTAGACGTTTCAATTGTTAGAGATTTGTAAATGCACAATATAATAAGTTTTCAATTACTCGCATTTCCTATCCTATTTTTACTTATGACTGAGTAATCGAGTTTAGTCATTAGAAGACCACAAACAATACTGTCGGAGCTATTTATACTGGACCATCCCGATAATGCCGAAACCTGATCCTATTATAGAAATCCTGATAGGGATGTTGTCGATTCCGATCGACATGCTGGCAATCTCGATGTGGATTGCTCCAATGAGGGCTTTTACGGGTTTATTTTTAGGAGGAATATCCTATTGGTTTTCCGCACCGGTTGTGTCACCAACCGAACTTTTCGCTACAGGAAAGTGATTGATGTTGATTACTATTTCATAATCCGTGATCACTCAATGCATGAGAAAGAATTCAACATCAAGATTAGGAATTGCTTCCCGGAAGCAGGTCAATTGTATTTGCCCCAAGGCGAGTTGACCATTGTCGACGACGTTCCTCGGACCGAGAAATACGTAATACAGGTTGATGACTCGGTGAAACATGTGTATCGCCCGGCTGCATAAGCGTGATCGAGTATAGCGAGAGAAGCAATCCTCTGTAATTACCCCCGCATGGGCTCGGAGCAAACCGAGAGAGCGGGACGATACGTGGGGGACGATACGTGGGGGACGATACGTGGGGGACGATATTTACGAGACTGTAGGCAGACATTCGGAATAGTTCACCTCGTGTCTCATCGAAGTCGTGGACGACACGTCGAACCTGTGTCATGAGAGATACAACGATAGGAACAACGCTGCGAAGTGAATACATATGTGGCGTCTAGCCAAACGAACCTTGCTGCAGTTACCACCTGTCCTGCGCACTACCATCTCCGATTCCAGGGAATTATGTAAGCTTGATTGCGAAGTTTACCGCAGTTCTATGGATTTAAGTATAAGGCAGATTCGACGAATGCTGTGCCATTGCGTAATCTTTGTTCTGATCAGCAAAAGTCGTCCATTTACACCTTGAATAAGCCTGAACGACTGCGTGATGCAGTAGTTAATCACAGCAAAATATCAACAAAATAAAACGGAGGAGATTCCCCCTAGGTTTGACTGGAAAAATGTTTACGAAAGACGTGTTAAATGAAAGTAGAAAGTAACTCCTTTCAAACGTTACCAACCTCAATTTAGTTAATGAAGAGTTCGTAAAGAATTTGATAAAAATGACACTATCAAAAACTAACTTCAAATCCCGACTAACCCGATAGCTTCAAGTGTCTTTTCCCAGTTCCTTTGTCTCCCAACCACAAAGTTGTAGGCGTGGAACGTTTCGAACGTCCGATTCGATGTCTGTATATCCTGAGGACCCCTGCAAAATTTAGTTACCGGGATCGATAACCTTAGCACTACGAAGAGCGAGTAAACGTCATCGATAAGGTAGACAGATAGCGGTAGGTTAGTGTGTGCGAGTGCAATACACATACGTCATAAACTTGTCTATTTTCCCGTAACGACTTGACTGGTGAACCCAACATCGAAGGACTTTGGGGGAGTCTAATTGCCAACGTCGTTTCCGATGATACCATCGAGCAAACAACATTCGCAGTAGCAGTGTTAAAGTAGGTGAACTATGCGCCGGAGATAGAGACATAGGAATGGAAATCGAATGACCTCGGTGGAGGCTGGGCTGGATATTGGTTTCTCGTACGAAGCTTCGAGAGGGTAGCTTGCTGAGCCTCCGGTGAATTATGCGTGATATGGCCTCGTGCGTCCTCGAGGTTTACCTCTGTTCCATCGTCCCGAATTCTACGTTTCCGCGTATCATCGACCACCGCGCGCGTCGATCCCAACCCCCCTGCGTTCATCAACGTCTGTCGCCAACCAAGAGAATGCGCGCACATTTCGGTGGAACGACGGTTAAAAGGATATCAAGACCAGCTGGATTCCTGGTATCGTCGGGAACACTGTGGAGTTCGTAGCAAGTTCTAGGCTGATACCTGCGCGACCTGCATGGTGGACATACCCAAACCACGATGAACCCGCAGGACGAATCGTTCCTCGCGTACCAGTTCAGCGACCAAACGCCACAGCGTTTTAGGTACAACACGTGTCGTTAGAAGCTTATCGGTGTGTGATACACGACAGAGGCCATCGGGGGATACGTCGACGCTTCCCCCGTGTAACTTCCTCTCTTTCTCCCGGTCCTCCTCGTGAAAAGCACTTGGGGGAGGCTGTGTTTTCATCTCAATATAGGCTTGTTCGTGTTTGCTAGGTGGTTCCCCCGCGTTTCGCAATTAGCCTTTGTCGCGAGTGTGCAACGAGCGAATCGCTGCCACTGAGGACGCCGTACAGGAATCAACGGGTTGTGAGACACGGAGGAGGTTCCCAACCCTGGAAAACCCAATGTACAACGTCCTTCGGCCCTTTGCCCGACAGCTTCTTGTACCTAGGCACTGATGTGTGGATAGGTGAGCTCGGTGCATTCTGTCTATACCGTCACATGGAAGAGTCAACCATTCACGTTTGCCTTTGTACAAACGGGGAGGAAAAATAATTGCAAACTTCGCCGGGCATAGCGTGTGGCAAGCCTCATTCGACGTGTAAAGCTGATTACCACTTTCGACCTCTTTTACCCTAACGTGTCAATAGTTGGCTCTCTTTGTAGAGCTCAGGTACAATTTACAGCCGCGAGCTTTTGCGCTTCTGAAGCTCTGTACTGTTGACGATAATTGTGGTTGGATTTACAAAGCTGGCAATCGGCTTTCAAAGTTCTATCGGTGAAGTAGATCAGATTGATGGAAAACATCAGACGCTTTGTTGATGAACAACCGCACGGCTATTTTCGATGACGATGAACGCTTTGGCGCATACAATGAAGAGATCACGATCAAGTAACTCGGCGGCAAGACTAGCCAATAAACCGTAGGGTTTTTCGGAAGTTTTAATAATACAGCTTTCAATATACCGACATCTATCGAATGTTAAAGCGTAATCAATCGGTCAATGCAGATGACGAACTATACCTATTTTTCTAGCAGCTAAAGATTGCGATGCCACTTTCTGATCGTATTCTATCTGGCGGATATCGATACACTTGCTATTCTTTGATCAAATGGCCTCGGTAAAGAATATTGACGGAGCAACTGTATTTTTGGTCCATACGAAGGGGACTTCTCCCCAATCAATCGTGTAAGGCTTCATAGAAAAATTTATGAGAATTGCGTCCATTCTCCGATCAGGAAAAAGAAACTCCATTTCGACGTGGTTATTATGCACATCGATCACGGAGTAGAGAATGTATTGATGATATTTGTTCTCTCGAATCGTGTGCACAATATTTCTCAATGGATCTAGTAAAGTGAGATCTTTTTTCAACCTTGTGGTAGTCCCAGACTTGACATAACTGAGCGGACCGCGACGGATCAGAATACTTCACTGGCCCGAAATTCCTTGTATGGCCTATCGATTCAACTCATGACAAAAACAAATAATTATTAACGAACAGTCCATTACGATGAAAAGGAATTTCCAGACTTCATGGTGTATTTCTATCGCAACGCCTGTCCAAAATAGAACAGTCATCGAGTATCCTTAAATCATTACATGACTACCACGCGAGCAGTATTTCATTTCAGAGACGGTATGTCATTTTATTTCAAAGAAACGGACCCCTTGGGTGCACTTTTTTCAATTGCAATTACAAAATCAAGTGTAAAAGTACCACTGCGTTATACAATTTCCAGTAAAGTCGTCGACTGTTCACTATGATATCAAATTCTATTTTTTATTCTAGAGATATTTGTAGGTATTTAAGAAGCAACGAAGAAAATTAATTTTATTGCCGTGTGCATATAAGACTGATGTAAATCGTGTGCAATATGCACAAGACCAACTTCAATCGGGGCTTAACATTTGCCATAATAGGCAGTAAGACGGCCCAATCCTTACTATTCCAAACGATCCCTTGTTACACATCACATCGCTGCCATCTATGTCCTTGCATCCATGTTCCTGCGGGCTGGGGAGAAGGGGGCTGGCCTGTGCTGATAACGGACTTAGAGCAAAACATAAGCCCTTCTCTCTGTCTCCCTGCCTCTCTCTCATGCCATGAACCTGTGGCAATTCAATGACCGAGGGCGCGAACGTATTCGTCACGCTACTGCGTTATAGATGGATAACAGTAGTACAAGTGGATGCGCCGTTGCAGTAATGTTCATCGAACCAAATGTGACCCCCTTGAGGTGAGATTACTACACTACAGAAAAGATGGATATTTCAATATGGAAATAATACGAAGAGTTTGGACGTCAATAAGACGAAACTTATTACGGCACAGTAAATAAAAAATTACGAGATACGAAGAAAGAATTTTAAAGTGGCTCTCTTCGTGAAACCGACTGAAGTCGAACACAATTACAAGGTAAATTGTAATAATGGAGCTGAATGCAATATGTCCTTCCGCTTCGCAAATTACGAAAAGGCATAACATTGTTCATACACCTTACAGCGTTTGAACACGCGATATCTCATGTTCATTCACCCTCAATTAGCACTGCCGACTATCCGGATATCAGACTGTTGAAAATAAATATTGCAAGGTCTTTTTCGCTGTTTTTTATCATTTATAACCCATAACTACTGTGATCATCACCTAGCTCCAGTCATACTATCATCGTCAGATATAGTGTCATGCCCTTTTCAACGGTCTCCAATTACCGTTTCTACTGGCTGAGCAGTTCAAGCAATTTGACGGTACGAACTATCATCGTCGAATAGCTGCTCCAGCCTACAGACATCAGCACTCAACTGGAGAGTAAAATCGATATACGAGCTAAACTCAATTTGCCCAGACCTATCAGCATTAAACGCGTCTTAAATAGACTTCATTGGTCCTAATCCAATCAACTAGGTCGTAATCGGTAACTGTCATGATGATCATCATTGGCTGCATATATCGGATTGCAGCAGTAATGTATTTTTTCGTTTTTGAAATTAACCACATTTTGCATTTTTTATTTTTGATTCCTGTGTGATTTGCAATCTCACCCGCTCACCTATTTTCCGTCTTTTGGAAAAAGATTCTTTTTGGTTTATCATCAGCTCGTATTCAATTATGAAGATTGACACCAATAGGAAGACAAATATGTCGTCACATCAGTCGAAGTTCAGTAGGATAAAGAGGAACGCTGGGTAATCATTTTCATTGTCTTACAACCACATCTGTTGGGATTCCAGAGGGGTTAGTGGTCCTACCCCAATAGTCCTTTCCGATCGCTCTAACGGGAAGGAAAACCCTGGCCCGCATGGTCTGCTCAAGTTCAACGGTGAAGATTTTTTCCATTACAGTGGTGCAAGATCCCGTCTCATTCGTGCGGACAGGATGAAGATTTATTCTTCTTTTAGAGGCAAGTCGACTAGACATTCGAAATATAAATCTCGTACTTCACAAGGACATCGGAACGCTGTTTGTTTCCCATCGAAGTACAATTCACTTTGCTGATAAATCGATTGAACCTATTGCTTGTTCACTCATCGTATACGTCTTGGTCTATTGATCCTTTGGTAATTCATGCTTCCGCATTCATTTCTGTTTTTCTTTCTCCCACGGTTGCACACGCACGTCGTAATACCTATGGTAGACTCATATTTATATTTTTTATCTTTTTTCTTTGTCGACGGTGAATTGCGGTGTTCCAGGACCCGGAATGCCTTTCTCGGTACAGCGAAGTGAGTCTCCCCAATGGAATTTCCTAACTATATTTTAGCACAGCCGGTATTTTCCGGTAGATATCAAATTCTATCCTAACGGAAAATCTCTTTTCAAAGAAACCCCTTGAATTATATGTACAGTGTTTTTAGGGCCACCATCTCCCAAGCCCGTATGTAGGTTCGGATATTTCATTCTTCACCTCTTATACATATTCACGCTGCCAACCCTACCGTTTCCTTCATAAATTCTGTATTGTTGGTACAGTTGCGAATTTTTTACTTTAATTGGCTGTAGAAAGCATGAAAACTGGGCTCATAAGAGTCCAACTTTTCTGAATTCCAGATCAAACTACAGATTTATCGAGAAAAATAATGACTGCAAATCTAATTCCAATTTTGAAACAAAAATTTTAAGATTACTAATTAGTCTTAAGATTTCAGAGTTTTGGATGTTAGATCGTCAGATGACTCTTCTCAAGGAATTTTCTTTTTGAAACATCAAAGATGAATTTAGGTTCTCGATCCCTATGAATGAAAGACCAATTCAGGTCCTTGACTCTTCAGAATTGAATACCAATTCGGGTATTATTCTTGTGAATCAAAAATCAATTTTGGTCCTTGACTGTTGCGCATTAAATATCCAACTCAGGTAATTTAATGAAAAAGAACCAAAGATCTTCATTAATCATTGATTTTGAATTAAAAAAAAGAGAATTGGTTTTTAATTCGTGAAAAGCGAAGACCCAAAGGGCTCCTAATAATTGAGGGATTATGAGAATCAATACGAATGAAAAGCCTAGTTCTCAAGATGGTATAAGAGTAAAATCTAACTTAAGCTGACGTTAGAAGACCAAATTGAAGTGCCCATCACATCTTATTAAGTATTTAGCATATGAATATCGCCGATATTCGATACCCTGGTGGTTGGGGATGCGAAGAATAGCAAGGCAAGGAAGTAGCATAGAGCAACCCGAGGTATTGGTAGCGAAGCTTCTTCCGGCGCAACGCGATTACGTGGAACCCTCCAACAAACTAGACGGCTTCCAGTATGTATGTAAGTGCGTTTGTGTGCTACGGAACATGTATAGCTAGCCGAACGGGAATCGATACTCAAGTCGAGGGTTCGGAAGGGTGCGAATAAATTTGTCGGAAGTCGCGCGACTCCGGTCGCAGATCCGTTTCCGCTCGATTCAGTCGGCGTATTTGCACTGGGTAGGGCACAAAACCGGAATATTCGACGTGTATGAGTATTGCAGGGATTTGAAAAGTTTCCCTTGAAATCGACACGCGCGTTCGTCCCGCTCAACTGAATCAAATTATTCAGTCTACAATTATAACTTGATTCCATTCGAATAAAAGGTAAAACCACCTCGTTTCAAAAGTGGAAGAAATTATTGTTTTATTTTCCACGCCAGTGGCATTTCTATCGCTTATGTACGGAAGCTCGACACAATTTTGGTCATTGTAGTCACGCCAAAGATGTTCTTCACTGTTATATAACTCTGAAAAAATAGATAAATCATTGTGATTATCAAGCATTTTTTACAACAATCTTTTAATCAATTGCGCAATCAAAAGTACTTTTCCAATTCTCCTTAAACTCGTTTCTAACATCAAAGTTTGCATAGCTGGAACACATGAAAATGATATTCGCACCCAAATTTATTTCAACAGTTTCAAGTCAAGTGACTCATGTCAACATGTAAGACTTATCTTTTAGCAATGTGCATATCACTATCTGCAAAATCTAAATTAGAGTAACAAACGAAATACGACATCAATAAGTATTTTCGTTGCATTCCAAGGATGCAATCTTCAACTCCACCCTCCTCCGTGAATGGTAGAGCGGATCAAACTGTATCCACCGAAACTACAAGCGAAATTAAAAAATGTAACAGTTGGAAACGCCAAGTTGAACCTTCAATGGCAATAGTCCGGTAGAGCAGGTCGAGAATACGAAGACATGCAAAAGCTTGTCACGAAGTCGTCCGGCGAAACGCTCGACCAAGCATTCGGAGTTTCCGTTAAGAAATCCTCGGCGATTATTAGTTGAACGAGTAGTTTGTCGGGGTCGAGATCGAAGGTGGAGTCGAGTGGACGGGGTTACAACGGGGCTTGATTAGGCTGCGGCAACTAGTTTCTGAGGCGAGCACGGAAGACGAAGCAGACTCGCTTCCACCTCCTCCAAGCATCGCTAACTTAAACCATATTAAATTGCGCTTGAGTCAAACACGCGTCCGGAGGTCTTGAGAGACGGTACTTTCTACTCTCCATCCTCCGGAGGAAACCGTTCAACGTCTGGGCTCCTACCATCCAACGAACTCTCTGGAAGGAAGCACTCTAGCCGATGTGTTCGCGAAATGGCACTCTGGCAGTTCGCGGACTCGGTGAACTTTGACCAGGTCACAGTGTTAGGATGCAGTATCAGACGCCAACGGCAGAGGGTGCCAGTCCTATACTCCGAAAGCGTATAAGCCGATGGCAGGCCGAATGGCTGGATGATAACGAGAGCGAGAGCACGACCTCTCAGGAATTTAATATACGCAGGTTCTATATAGAATACTTTAGAAACGAAGAGTGAATAGCCAGCCCGGATGAGAGAAAGATTGGATCACCCCTAACAACGTATTTGATCCTTATCGGCATCATACTGGCAAATAATCCATTTACAGGAGATATCCGATTATGCAAGCGCTTGTTTACAGCGATGAAGTCCGATTGGTGAAAGGCGACATTGATGATGATTGAACCAACCTTTTATCGGCCATCACACAGACAATTGCAGAATGTACGTTCCTATATAATTGGTTTTCAGGAGAACATTACACCGAGATGTTGGTTTGTTTCGAAATGCTCGACCAGCATCATCAAAAAAACCGGCAGCAGTAAACCGATATAGGAACTGCAATCAGTGATCCCTCCTCCACAAGGAAGACCGATACGGACGATGAGCGATAACGAAATCAATAACCAACACTTCTAACCTAACCTAACGAAATTGTGAACCTAGTCCGCTGCCGTACAGAATTCGAAAGCCTCAGAAGATCGGCAGCAGACCGTACTCGCCGTAACAGTTGCCTTTGCAGATGCCAGACGGTATAGGTCGTACTAAACTTGTCCTAGACATGGTTTGCACAAAAAGCACTACCAGGGCTATTGCGATACGCGAAATGACGCTAATACCAACTACATTGTCCGGCACGATTGCTTCGATCGATTGTAAAAATCATTTCGATAAGAACTGTATTACGAGAAACGCTCAATAGGTTCGCCGATATGTCTATACGTAACCGACTTTTTTCTACAAGACGATTTATGGAATTGCCATTGCCAGAAATCTATTATTACCGACAGAGCACATTGCACTGAAACCTTTGATTGACCGAAACAGAAATATCGTAGGTCATGCAGAATTCGAAAGAAGGAGAGTTCAAGAATATCTTCGCTCCAGTTGCGAGAGCACGATGAAAAATCCTCCAGCATCCGTCTAGTACCAGTTTCTCAATGAAACCCAAAGGAGCATATGACGAAGTCATCAATCGAGCAACACGGTCGCTACACGATTATTCTATAAACGCGGTATTACTTATTTATGAGGGTGCGCGATGCTGGAACCAAATAGAGGTCCTACGCTCCTTCCGGTTTCTACACAGGAGGGCAGTTGGGCTAGCGAATGCCCGTAGACACTAACCCGCTTGTGCGAGAGGGAGCCGAGCCACGCGAATGTATACAACCCCTTGGTCTAATCTAGGGTTAAGCCACGTTGGGTTAAGTTAGACAAGACCCAACCGGTATTAGCCACACCGGGTAGACGGGTTACACCCTACTCTTCCGTCCGAGACCAAACTTTAGTCGAGTCTCCAGCTCTCACTACCAATATACACGTCTGCAAGCTTTCTCCCTTGCTTTCCCCGTACGTTTTATCCTTCAAACGACCCACCTCTCTCACTCTTACCAACCGGCAAGGTGGCACTGCAGCACCGAGACCTTCTATAGATATTCAGTATATAGTTCTTACCGTGCTTGACGCGACCAGCCCGAACGACACCGCGGTGACCCGCAGTACGTACAGCCGCCAACCCTCTGGAATTCCTCGCTACCCTGGACGGTTATTCCTTGGCCTTACGTGCTGCGCCTGAGATAACTCGACTAACGTTTCCCCCTAAAGCTGTTGGCCGTCCTGCTAACACCTCTGACGACCGCGCGAGGTTTCTTCCCACCCGCACGTGCAACGCATAATTTTCGCCGAGGAAATCACTACCTTACGGGAAACGGATCACGATGTTTGGCTTACGCTGGGCTTCGATGGTGACTGCCGATCGCAGATTTATTATGGATGATCTTCAACCTCCTAGAGATATCAACGAATCGGCTTTTATCGGATCTAGTATCCTGGATTAGCCGCCTTGAGTAAAGCCCGCGTCTACTTGGCTTTCATTGCGTCATCGGATTTTTGCAAAAGTGCGATTATATCTAGAGAAAAAAGCTACTCGGTTAGACATTTCGATGAGGAGGAGAAGATCTTTGAAGGATTCCTTTGTGGTCCCTTCAAGAATTGTTCACTGTACCGTTTGGGTCCTAAACTTCCAATTGGGTATTAACTGGCATGTATACTGGTATACCATAGATCTGATCAATCGGAATGCTCAGAAATCAGTCCAAGACGTGAAATCGTAGACTAGTGGTAGATGTAAACGGGGGAAAACGCCTAGGAAGCGTGAGCCTCCTGCTAGGATTAACCAATCGATGAGGTATTACCGATATCTCATAAACCCCGAAAGGTTCGACAGCTTCGATCCGCTTAGTGCTGCAACGGAATCGTTTTCTAGATAGCACTGAGGAACTTCAAGGAATACCATACTTGTGCTCGCGATCATGCGATATGTCTTTGAAACAGTTATAATTCTACGCCCTAGACGACGCTGTATGCTGATGGCTGAGCCACTGTTATCTGGCATACTGACGACAACTAGCATTCAGTAAATAATTTCGGTTGATCTTACCATACTATAGTTCACTGCTGATATTCCGACGCGCGTATTTTCACAATGATCTTCGATACACTCACCTGGAACAGATTAAAATACGTGGATTAGAAATATACTTTATTAGTTTCTTTCCGTGTGGATCTCGAAATTCATGGTTGGATTTCAGGGATGGATCATCGTAAGATCAACATGCCCTTCAAATTTCACATTTCTACTTTGTGTGCTTTAGGTTGAGGGGTTATGGGTCAGTCTGACGGCCAGGAGTTCGTATTTTATATATGATATTTTATATAGAGTCCAAATGTGCAGTTCACGAAGAACCGTGAAGTGCAATCTGATAATATAGCACCGCCCGTGAGAAATACGATGAGAATGCGCTTTAACATGATGAAACTGAAAAGCAAGCCTAATGTCCGAAAGCATATGGAAAGAATCGACCAAATGCGACATTAGAGATCATGAATCTGGGAGAAGTGAGAACGTTTGAATATTAGGGATGTCGCAATAATCTACAATCGATCAGTGACCGACCTTGTTTTTCTCTTTGTTTTTTCTTCAACACTTTTTCGTCGAGAGCGTTTCAGTGACGTGAGTATGTGATTGTAAGGCAATCCTCGTAACATCAAACTTTTTCATTCAAAATCTGGGTGTAAATAAACAATATGAATATTTTGGAAAAATGGATAGATGAAAATCTTTAATTCCATAAGAAGAACTTTCATCGATTGCCGAGAAGAAACAGTAGATATTTGGGAGGTGGAGGTGTTACAAGGATGACGCAAGGGAAGCGCTAATGGAGCAGATGAAGTCAAAAGAGAATTGTCATATGGGTGCGTCCATCAGAGTACATTCACACGCTCTCGGTCTCCTTGCAACGCCACCAAAGCACAATGTTTAATTCGCGTGCCCCATGAAAACCAATGTGTATCCCGCGTACAATTACTCCCGATAAGCCAAAGTAATTTATTTATCGCACAGAGGGGAACGCCATCACGCGAGGTTCGAGAACGTAAACTCCTTCCAAGACCTCCCCATAGAGAGAGCAATCACATGTCCACGCCACCCTCCGTGGGTGTTCCGGACAGTTTTGTCACTTGACAACCGACCCCGATTCTTTTTCCACTCAGCCTCTCGCACGGGAATTTCTTTCATACCGGAGATTCGTTCTCGAAACTCTGATTTGCAGACATCGTAGCTGGCAAGCAATATCAGCTTGGAACTTTGCTGATGACCTACAACGAAGACTCGGGTACAATGCATGGGTAATTCGGATATGGCGAACACTGCTGATTGATTTGAGTAATGGAGACCTCAATCAAATGGTCCTGCCACGTGAATATTTGGAAGTGGCGAAAGTTGCTCATTAATTTCGAAAATTCGATCTTTGCTCAGATGATCATATCATCACGGAGTGCAGAGAAACAGTTGAAAAGTAAGAATCAATCGATAATGATGTTGATAGAGTTGATACGGTATTTGAAACACCAATGGATCCACTTCGAAAATTTATAAAATACAAATCCATGTTCCCGGACACGGATACAGTCTGGTTTGTTACAACATTATCACAGCACGGATATTTGCATCGCTTGTAAATAGTTCATGTTTATTTTTGAACCACCAGGGAAATGGATACAGGGAATATGAGAATTATAGTCCAATCGTTCGTTCATGACAATAAAAATTATCATCTAAATCTATACATATCTTGATATAGATGATTTTTAGGTCTAGATAGGTCTATAAAACTCACTATGCTGGAACCTTAAGGGACAATTTGTCGTCAAAGCATGTTCAATTTCGTCGTGGAGAATTCTACAATCCCACAAGATTCAAGCAATTCGCGTAGATCTTATTCAATACTCCGAGTTAGAACGTAAATTTCAGTCGGACAGTTTGTTGGCAAAGTTCACATGATTCGATCAGTTCGCTTTAGCTTGGAGACGAGGAAGTCTTCGCTGATATGAATAACACAGAAATCTGTCCACAGAATCAGATGATCGATAGTTATGGGGATGGATCACGCTTTTGACACTTAGTTATTATTCCACGTGTTCAAAAGACGCCGCCACGCGAAGCGTACACAGGCTATATCTATTGGAAGGTCCACACCATCATCAACGAGGACTATATACCTTATCTGTATACACATATACAAATATATACACGGTGTCCCACGTAAGAATGTCATCCGTGAAATGGGGAGTTGGGTGTGAAATTCTGAGTCGATTGATACAAGCATGTACGATTCCCGGATCAACGCCTGAATTTTTATTAATTTTGAAAGGCAGCCAATCAGGCGCGCCCCTTCAGCGGGCTTAGCCTTGAAATTATTATTATATTTAGACGTTTAGTGTCATATCGCAGGTCTGTGTCGATGTATTCTAGGGGAAAACGTTGAAAAAATATTCAAGAAAGGTTTTTCGCATTTTCCCAGTCTAATTTTGCACTGTCTCCATAATTTTGGGCATATTCGTAATCAGCAGAAAATTTCTGAATAAATAGACCCTTTTTAGAGTTTAAAAACGGAAAAAAATATTTTTCGACTTTCCCGGCCACTTTTTCGAAACCTCAAAAATCACGAAATTTCAAAGGGTCGTGGGGTGAGCTTGTTTTTAGCTATGGAGATTCATTCGGTGGGTTTGGAAAAGGTTTTTGCCTGACTTAAATAATCGCGTTGGATTCGTATCGATATCTCGTATCGTTTTTTCCGGAAAGTCCACTTGAAAAACCGCAAAAAAAGAGACAAAGGGGTGTGTATGGAAAAATTGGCAAAAATCGATGGTCCGACTTTGAAATTCTGCCAAAAATCGAAAAATTATCGGATTTTAATGATTGAAAAAGCATTTTGAAGCGAAAATCATAACAAAGATGTTGAGCACAAAGTGGAGTGCGAAATCCGAAAGGAAAAAAGTTATCGATGATTGAGTGAAAAAACTTTTTTTGCCCTAAAATCCAAAAAAATTTTGGATTTTTAATATTTTTCTTAATAGTCCATTTTCATGTAATTTGATCCCCTGAGCACGAATCTACCATTAATTTTCCCCAAAACCCAAAATTTTCGTGAAAAACTTCTAAAAACACGATTTTTTCGTTACAATTTGGGTTTTGGAGAAAATCAATGATGGGTTCATGCTCAGGGGATCAAATTACATTAAAATATACCATTAAGAAAAATATTAAAAATCCAATTTTTTTTCGATTTTAGGGCAAAAAAAGTTTTGTCAC